>JAQPPZ010008010.1:0-146596 GCA_028583015.1 Wollemia nobilis | reverse complement strand
TATAAAAATGTGTTTTTATTGAAATAATGAAATGGATAATAGTTATAACAATCTTGAGGCCTTGCTAATTTTTCCTTTATATATTTGGCATTATTTATATTCTTTCATAAACTCTTTGATATATGATTGCATCTCCTTCTAAGAGAGAGATCACTTCTTTTTTTATTGATTTTAACAAAATCATAAATGAATTATTGCTAGATATTCTTGGAATTTCTATGACTTTGTGGATGGTTGCATCAAGAATATATGACCCTTCTTCATGGAAATCACATCTAACATTGTCAAGCTTTGGTCTAATGATGTGCTTTCTTGAAAACTAATAATAATGTGAGAAATATTAACATCATTATTACATTATTTTTCATCCTACTTAGTCTAAACTAGATTAGGACAAAATATTGTGTGATTACTAGCAAGTTTTCATTTTATAATAGAGCATTTGATGATATCTCTCTCTCTCTCTACCTAACAATTGATAATAATTTGATGCTATTTCATTTCCAACAATTGTATCTAACATTTTTTCTATTAAGTACAATGCAAATATGGATATAAAAATGTTTGACCACTATGACATATTTTTATTATTTGATACCTACCTATCAAATAAGACTTTTATTTAGTATTGCATGTAAGAAAGCCATGATTTCCTTATTATAATTTGACTTGCCCAAATTCTTCTTAGAAAGTTATTTGGCTTTGAATTTGAAATGGTGGCAATCTTATTTTAATGATAATCCAATATTTATTCATAAAAAATCAAATTCTATGAAAAATGGTTTATTGAATCCTAGAATAACCAAAACTAAAGTTGAGCACATGGATTATTTTAAAGCATGAAAGGAATCTATAGCATTTTTATTGAAAAAGTTATATTTCATGGTAATTTCTATCAAATATACTATAAAATTTCTATAATTATTTAAAAAATTCTTATACACTCCCATGATACCCAAATAACCCTAAAGACTCTTAAGGAATTTTCAAGTGGTCCAATACTACATCTTATGTATATTCTTGCAATTTATCTTCATAACTTGTCTAAATATAATGTGCCCCAATTAACATATCTATAAATTCTAAGGGATAATTTAGACTTCTCATAATACAATATCTCTTTTAGTATATGAAGCACCTACTCTATATTGTGCAAGAACTCTTCCCATGATTTGCAGTAAATAAAAAAATGTCAAAACTACTAGGATTTTTTTTTTTATACAAGGGGCCTACATAATAAGGTTATTAGGTTTTAAAATGTGGATTGGGCCTTACATAACCAAAAAATCATAATGAACACCATGATTCTAAAACATTTTTTTTTGGTATATCTACTTCTTAAAACCTAATTTGATGAAATTTTAATCTCAAATCTAACTTATTGAAAAATTTACCCACATGTAGTTCATCTAACAAATCATATAGGAAATTAATATTTGATAATAATTTTATTGTGAGGATTAAAATCTAGTCATATTCCCCAATATTTATCTTTTTTTTAACATAAGCACCATTATAAAAAAAGGGGTAGTGGTGGGTGGACAATATCTTGTTATATCAAGTCATTAACCAACTTCTCTATTTTGATCTTCTATGGCTATGGATATCATTAAGGCATTATATTAGTTACATAGATACTTACAACCAAATTTATATCATGACCATTCATCCTCTTATGAAGGATTTCTTTGGGTTTTTTAAAAACCTTTTCAAATATACTAATGACGGACTACATACTAGAATGAAGATCTACCATGACTTACACTTCAATTTTGATATCCATCGTAAAAATTTACGTGAACATACCTTTGCCATAGTTTAGAACAATTTTACCCAAACAATATGAATTAATATTTTTAGAAGTTTATGATTGGACCCCTTAAATTTTAATAAGATCCCCATTCTTTACCTATTATATATACAATTTCAAGAGATGTTAGGTGATAACAACCAATTGAAATAATCATTGGGAACCTAAGGATATACCTGGACCTACCAAGTCAATCATATATAGACTTATAATCTAGGTACAACTATAGATATAAAGAATAATACTGAGTCTAAAAGAAGTATTTATATCATTGCCAATCAAGACATTAGAAATATATAAAGTCCTAACATACAATACCAAACTCTTTATAATATTTCTACCAATTATATGATGTCTTCTACTAAAATCATTTAAGATAGCATATAAAATTATGTTCACAAGCTTTAATTTTTATTTTCCATTTAAAAATGGGGTATTCAAAATATCCAAAAGGAGTAAGAATTAGAAAACATAGGTGTATATTTAATATTGGCCAAGTAGGAAAGTAGAAAAGAGGGGGCAATATGCCTCTCAAGTTTTAATTTATCATTAAAAACTATTAGAATCATTTATAATTGATCTCCATAAATTGATTAAATCAATAAACTAGCACTTGCATATATTTAGAAACAAATGATTGTTTTAAGTCTAATAAGTTGCAAGGAGAGGATAGTGGTCTTCAAGAAAGTAGGTATTTATGTTGGTTCAATTTTTGTTCAAATTAAACTTTTAAAGCTTCAAAATATGGTTAAAATATTCAATTTTTCTTTGGGATACCAATGAAATCATCACCATTCTAATGGTATCTTGTCTTGCCATTGGTGAAAATATCACTTCATAATGTATGTCATATTTTTAAGTGAAGTCTTTCGCAGCTAGCCTCACCTTATATTTTTCAACACTATCATCATTCTTGTACTTAATATTATAGACCCATTTAGTACTAATAAATATTTTATATTTTGGAATTTGTACAGGTTCCCAAGTTTCATTCTTATGAGTTGAATTCATTTCTTCTTCCATTGCTTGCACCCAAACATCATTAGTACAATCATCTGGAAATATTAACGGATTAAAATCAGCTTATGATAACAAACCATAGTTTACTGCCCCACCTTTTAGGTCTTCAGCATGACTATAGGTTTGCAACCTTTGCAATATTGTGGTTATATGATCAAATTGATGTGCTTGAATTCTTGAAACTCTTATTTTTAAATGTGTATCCAATATTTTACTTCGAGGATGAGATGCAAGTATCCTATTACATTTCTTTCGACTAAAACTTGATGAGGGACTATTTGGTTGATTTGCATGATGAATTGACTCACATGTGAGATACTCACTAGCTATACCATCATTAACAAACTTTTTGAACTTATCAACATCGTCATTTTTCTAGTCAAAAAATTCCCTTTCAAAAAAATTGCATCACTTGAAACAATAACTTTGTTAGTGATGGGATTATAAAGTCTATAGCCTTTGCTTTCTTCACTATAACCAATAAATATGCATACCTCACTCTTTGCATATAATTTATTTCTATATTGATCAATAATATGTACATAAGCTAAACAATAATAAATAAATAAAATTAACATTGAATTTTTTCTATCATACCATGCATCGAATAGAGTCATCTTCTTAAGTGCACTAGTGGGAATCCAATTGATAATATACATTATTGTGGAAACCATTTCAACTTAAATTAGTTGCTTAATATCTTTGTTTGTAACATAATCCTTTCCATTTCAACAATGGTGTTATTTTTCCTTTCCACTAACCTATTTTTTTGAGTTATAAAAGTTGTAGTAAACTATATTTTAATGCTAAACATGTTACAAAAGCTCATAAATTTATTTGAGAAAAATTCTCCTCCATATTCAGTCCTTAAATATTTTATTATATATTCATTGTCATTCTCAATGAGGTATTTAAACCTTTTAAATGCATCAAATCCTTCATATTTATGTTTCAAAAAAAAAACCCATAATTCCCATGATAAATCATCAATAAAATTGATGAAATATGATGAATTATCCAAGATCTTTGTTCGCATTAGACCATATATATTGGAGTGAATTAGCTAAAGTGGATATTGGGCCTTCCATGTGTTAGAATAAGTGAATATTCTCTTAAGTTCTACTAGGATAGACACACTTGATTTTCCACTCCTCCATGTGTTAGGAGAACTCTTAGTGGTGTCTTCATCAGGTTTGATGAGTTGTAATCCAAAGGCTCTCAATGATCAACTTTTCTATTTATACAAAGTTGATCTTTGGAATAAATAAATTAGTTCTATTCTTCTCTTCGTATTTTATGTAATGATTTGCATGTCTATTATTTGGAAATTCTAACATGGTACCAGATCAAGATAGATTTTTCTAGCATTCTCTCTTGAAGGTTCTAGGATATGGTTCATTTTCTTTGGATAATTATTTTTGACTAACTTGCTTGGAAGTAATGCAATAGTTAGTTTTTATCCATAGATTTTTTCTTTCAGAAAAATATTTATTATTGAAAATATATGTGTTGCAATATTTTTAAAAAAGTTGTGTTTGAATTCATGTTCGAGGGTGTTTTTTTTTTTTTTAATATTATTGAGCTCTTCCTTTATATTCAATACAAGGTTTACACTTTGTGTACCTGGTGCTATTTTAGCCCATATTCAAAAGGAAAAGAGCATTTTTTTCAAAATCTCCTCCCTCTCTTCAATTCAAATTTAGAGCCCTATCATTTTCATAGCAGGCACTATGATCCTGTTTAAATTTCATGGCTCCATAGTTTTCTTTTTGGCCCACAACATTTGGCAACAAAGTTTAAATTTTTGCTTATCATAATTGTGTGAATATTGTGTTTCTTTATTTCTAACCAAATCTAAATTGAAGGACAACTCAGTGTGTGATATTTGTTTTGTCTCCCTCATATTTGGAACAAAGGGAATCCTCACTCCCATTTAATCTCGACACACATGACGTACCTCTTTGGATGCGACGTGCAACACTCATATCGCAGTGTCCTCGATGAATATCCACATGGAATTTGGTGTTGTTGTTGGCAACATATCTCCATCTCTAGAATAAATTGGTGTTCACTAATGGTTTACATCCTATCAAACCCAATGCTCTCTACCAATGGTAGTCCATAAAATATCCTCACCCTACAGATAAATTGATATTATGAATATTTTTTTGTTCTCAAGGATTCTGGTTCAAAATTATAGCTTGATTCATGTTAAAGTATAGTAAAAAAAATTAACTTGTTTTGCAAGGATAGTTGGTTTTTCAGGAGTCACAATGCCTATAAAGTGCTAAGCACAGTGACCTCTCTTTAGCTCACATCTTGGAGAACCCCCATTCAACACTTAAGGTATAGTTTTTTTTATTATTTCTTTTGTGCAAGTACTCTGGTTCGTTTAATCCTGTCTGCATAGATAGAAAATTTCAAAATCTATAAATATATAGCATCTTGGGAACCTCTTTTCTACAATTTTTGAACTCTACAAGGTCGAAAAGAGTGTCGCATATTCGAAGATGAAGGAACTAGATATTTTCAATCTTGTTTGATTTGATTGCAGATTTTTCCAATAGGCATCTCCTTATTTTTTAGTGCCAGTCATTCTCAAAAATAGTCTCCACCATCTACTTCGAGTCATGTTGTTCCTTTATGCGTCTCCATTTATTCTGAGCACCACTCTTTGTGGAAGCCGTAAGTAGTTTTACAAAAAAATCTATTATCCTCCCTTCTAATTCTTTTTGTATAGGTTATTCGATCCTTCCATTTTGAGGGTCATATCTTTTGACTCCTTTTCAAAGAGCCTTTTATTTTTCACAAAAATCTCTCTTCAAAAGTCCTGAGTCAATATTGTAACCAATATAATAAAATATTAGTTGGGGGAGGGGGGTTAGTGCAATTTATTGCACATTTGTGTTTCTTAAGGGGGGTTGTATAATGTTTTGTCTATCTTCGTCTAAGTTAATTTAGTTACTTTTAAGTAGAGTATATTTAAAATGTGTTATTTTTGAAATATTCCATTATATATTTCATAAAGAAGATACTCAATATTTAATCTCTTCAAACACATATTTTTTTATTAATTTTTTTTAAAAACAAAAAATACTTGAGTAATTAATATTTAAGGGGGGGTTGTATATTTTTTGTCTATATTATTCTAAATTCATTTAGTTCCTTTTATGTAACATATATTTAAAAGGTATTATTTTTGAAATATTCCATTATATATTTAACCTCACTATTTAACCTCTTCAAATACATATTTTTTTATTAATTTTTTTTTAAACATATATTATTCTTACTCATATAAAATATAAAAAAAATACTATTTAAATTATTTTTTTAGAAAGGTGTTAATCTTCTTTATCCTTTCATTTTTCTAAATATATCTCTTTTCATAGAGAAAACCTTTTCAAAACTTAAAAAATTTCCCTCAAAATATATTTGCCTACATTCCATGTATCATTTCATTTAACACTTATAGTTTCCCTCACGTAAGGGTGGGTTTTGGAGGTAATTGGTATGGCATATATTTTTCTCTATCAACCATTTTACAAAAAATATATATCTCTTACTTATAGTTTCCCTCTCGTAAGTGTGAGTATTGAGATTATCTAAATTAAAAATATGGTTTATATCACTACATTTCAAGTCTAAAAACCTTGAAAAATTCTTCTCTATACTTAAATTTTCCCTCAAGTAAGGGCTGGTATTCAGAAGAACATAAATAGGATTTGGTATTTCAAAAGAAATAAAATAACAAACCTCAAAACTTATAGTTTCCCTCTTGTTAGGGCGGGTATTTTGAGGATTAATATATTGAAAAGCTTCATAAAATCCTTTCTAATCAATTGCATTAATCCAAATATTGAAGTTTTAAGGGGGGGAATATTGGTTAAAACTTAAACTTTTATTTTGTGTTAAAAACAATGAATTCAATTGAACCTCTCACCCCTCATAACTTTCACACTTGGAAACCTAAAACTTTAAATCTTATATCTCAAAAATGTCTTACTCATTTTTTAGAAGACAAGCAACAAGAATTTGAGAAATAATAAGAATTTTTTGTTCATAAAGGAAAGATGCACGAAACAATGGGTATTATAAGCTCTAATGTTCATGAAAGTTTGTGGCTTCACATTACAAATTGTAAAAGTCCTCATGATATTTGGTAGAAACTAAAGACCTTATTTATGAAAGTAGATCAAATAAGATCAATACAACTAGAACCAGAACAAACAACTTTATCTCCTGAAGATTTTAGCAGTATTGTTGACTTCCTCAACAAATTCAAAGAAGGCCTCACTCAATACAAATGCAGTGGAAAGACTAATACTGAAGAAGAATGCATTTATCTAATCCTTTCTAAGCTAAATGGTTTTTTTCAAATATTTTCTACCACCTTTATATCTACCAAAGATGCTCTTGGTGCAACCTTTAAAATGCCCTGCTTAGAAGAGTTTTGTGATAGACTAACTAGGGAAGAAAAAAAAATTGCTATATTTGAAATCTCTTCTTGTTCCTCTTCCTTAAAATCCTTAGTAGCCTCCACCTCTTCTAAAGAAAAGTTTTAAAAAAAGGAAAAGAACCCCATAACTTGTGCTCACTACAAAAATAATGGTCACTCTGCAAACAAATACTGGAAAATATTATAGCAACTAGAGGCAGCTATGAAGGATCAAAATATAGATATTAAAAAAATAGGAAAATCCCTTAATGTTCTAGATTCTAGAGCTACTAGGATATTGGCCTCTCCATGTGTTAAAATAAGTGAATAATATTTTAAGTTCTACTAGGATAGACACACTTTATTTTACACTCCTCCATGTGTCAGGAGAACTCTCAGTGGTGTCTTCATCAGATTTGATGAGTTGTTGTAATCCAACGGCTCTCATTGATCAAATTTGCTATTTATACAAAGTTGATCCTTGGAATAAATCAATCAGTTCCGCTCTTCTCTTCATATTTTATGTAATGCTTTGCATGTATATTATTGGTAAATTCTAACACCATGCTCTACCTTATGGAAAATTATCTCTTGCATGTTTTCCTTTAGGATAACCTTCACAAACCTCCTTGTGCTCTTCAATGTTTGGTAAACCATAAACTAATTATTGTGAGGTTAATGATTTCAGGATTTGAAAATTCAAGTGACCATACCTTAGATGCCACAACCAACTCTTGTCTTCAAATTCTACATTTGCAAGGCTACTACTATTGCCTATAAAATTCAATGGGAACATCCTATTCATTGACATTGGGATAATTGTAACAACTCTATTGCCTAGATTTTGTTATAAATATTGCATTGTTTATTATCAAATACAACCTTATAATTCTTCTCATTATGCTATTGAACAATCAAAAAATTATATTTTAAATTTGGAGTGTAATAGATATTATTGATATGTTTCTTACCTTCTTTTGTGTTCACCTCCACAACTTCTTTTGTGGTAACATCCAAATATTTATTGTCACCAAGCTTGATCTTGGTCTTGAAGCTTTCATCCATTGTAGAGAACAAGTCATTATTGTTAGACATTTAGTTGGAGTAGCTAGAATTTAAGCACCACACTTCTTGAGGATATTTTTTAGCTTTATCACATGATAAGAATAAGTGGCTTGGTGGAGCATCCTCATTATCATTAGCATAATTGGCTCTTCTACCTTTATTGCCAACTTTAATTCTACATTCTTTCTCAAAATACCCATACCTCTTCCAATGAAAATATTAGATATTTATTTTGTCAAACTTACCTCTTCCTCTTATAGCTAAATGTCTTCTTCTACCTCCTCTTCCTCTTGTAGCTAAATATCTTCTTATATATCCTCTTCTTATTTGGGATGTATAATTTTGGCCTCTTCCTTGGCCCTACTATTGTTGGCACCTTCACTTTTAAAAATTATTAACTTTGATGTAAATGCTTTATGTTCAGTCTCTCTAAATGTATCTTTGTCTCTCATAAAAGGACAAACCAAATGATCACATTCAAGTGTGTCCAATTTTTTGCATTCTTTAATTAAAATTACTATATGATTCCTCCTTTGTATGGATGTTCTTATCAGACTGGATGTCATATGGAGCCAATGAGTTCTTCTTCTTGGCATCTTTATTAGCCTACCTATAATTATGTGGTACAATAGCCCAGTATTCTAGCTCTTCATTAGCTTCAAATAGTCTCCATAATTCCTTTCATGTCAATAAAGTTTTCATTTTATACTCTAGTAATCATATTATTGTCCATTGATTCTTGAATTCAAAGTAAATTTATATTTTTTATGATCATTTATAAGAGAAATCTATAGCAAAAATTTCTTTCAACCTAGATATTGATCAACCTTACACTTTGATATCAAATAAATAAATTTAAAGGAACACCCTTGTTATTTCTAACCCAAAAGAAGTAAAATAAAACCAATACAATTCAGAATTATAAATGATTTCATAAACCACTAATTCATTGATAAAATTATAGCTAAAGTATATATAAAATTACAATAATATATACAACAAAAAGATGTTATAGATTCTTTAATTTTAGCTATAAAATAACATTGTAGTTCTTTTTTTAAATGTTATACTAGCAAAAAATAAATGCACAAAAAAAAATAAAAAAAAATTAGTAATATACCAACACTTACATTTGGAGAGATAGTCTATAATTGAAGAAAGCAAAAATTTGGATACACTTAAAATTATCAATATTTTTAGCAGCACTCATAACTTAAAACTTCTAAAAATGCTTCCTATTTTGATAGTTGTTAATTACAACAATACATCTAATTTATGCTTTTCCAACAATAGGAAATGAATGTGGGACATGGAATGCGAAAATTCATGCCCTTTCTCTTTTATAACAACCTTTTAGTTTTACATTTCTCTTTAAATCTAAAATTCAACTTTTTAAAGCTTTACATTTCTCTTTAAGTTTAAAATTTTATTATATATGTGTGTGTGTTTATTATTTTTATGCTTGACCCATTTTGAAAGTTAAATTGACACCAAAAAAAATATGGTCAACAAAATCCATTTAATAGTTAAAGAGATCAACATCAAATACCAACACTCTAAATAAACAAACCTCAAAAAATATTATTATCTTATGTTACACTTCATATTTCCAACCCTTGCCTTATCGTGTATATTTCTGCAATTAGGAATCCCTTAATTTTTTGGAGGTCATTCCATGTCATGAGTTTGGGATTTTGTATTATTTATCATTCTAAAAAATGAACGCTGCATAAAAAATCATTTTGCTTTCTCTATCTTATTGCGGTTCTCTATATTTTCATTATTTTCTCACCCTCAAACTCTTCCTAGTTTATTCTTTATGTACTCATTTGTGAAGGGATTAAATTCCAAATATGAAATTTATTAATTTACAAATTTTAAATAGGCACACTAGATGCCCAATATAAATTGTTTCAAATAACTTAACAAATTGTCGACTTTTAAGGTGTCGATAATTTTAATAAAAATATAAAATAATATCTTATGCTATTTCAGATCCTTATCACCCCTTTGTACCATAGAAGTATTGGACTCCAATACTTTTACAAGAAAGTGGAAGAAAAGATATTAAAGTCCCTCTCCACCATAGAAGTATTGGACTCCAATACTTTTTTGGAAAATTTGAGTCCCTAAGCTAAAATGTTGTCATTGATGTCAAAATGTTATTTGATGTCAAAAGGATCTATGATGGCATGCACTATGTTTTGTGAAAGTGCAAGGAAGGGTTTTTGTGAAAACCAAGGCAGGAAAATAAAAGGTTTTATTTAAAACTATGGATGGGAGATTTGAAATGGGTTTTTATTAAAACCCAAGTTGGATTTTTGTTTCATCGAAAAAGGTGCCTTGGTGATGGAGATATTTAATTTTAAAGATTTAGTTTAAATTTTAATTATTTAAAATTTAAATTTAAATTCTAAAATTAATCAAAAATTTTCCCTCCATTTTTCATCGACATCAAGTTTTATTCTTCCCCATCCGCATCATGTATAAAATATGCCTTGTTAAGAAATGGTTTATGTCCTCTGAAATTTAATGATAAATCCTCTTTTGCAAAAGTTATCCTCCTCTGAAATCATGCACTGTTGACGATGAAGGTTTAGGAGAAGCGCGGTTTGTAAGTTCATGGGCACCAAGAGGAGGTACTTCAATTATGAAGTGGAATAGATTCCATGTGGGAAGCTTAACCCACTTGGTGGGTGGAAGGAGTGCAAAGGCACACTCGTTGCTGCAGGTCTCGGGTTCGAGTCACTCGAAATTCATTTTTCGCTTGTGTGTTGTCGCCACAATTTTCGAAGCAAAAAATAATTTTTTTCCAAGGTATGCCTTCGCCACAATTTTTGGAGATTGAGATATAAATATTTTAATTTTCCTAAGCTAAGGTTAATGCATCATTATTGAGGGTTTGCCATGGTGGTATAGTTTATGAGTTGCGAAATATACTTTGCACTAGTTGATGTGGGATTTTTTGCATTAAGGAGCTTAGTGAGTTGTGCATTAGTGAAAAGTGTTTTTAGGAGAAATAAGGGAATGGTAAATGGTTGTGGTGATATTAATGCTATGCTTAATTAGATAAGGAAATAATTATCTTTAATTATTTTCTAGTGGTGGATGTGATTTTTGACTAGGAGAAATAAGGTGTAAAATATTATGATAAGTGTTTTGTAATTTCTCCTAACCCTCATGAAGATTTGCATAAGAATATTGTGATTGTGGCAGATTCCAACGAGGTTTTTTCATCTTCATAAAAGGTATGGGCACATTCTCCTATTGATTGTTTATGGTGGTTGATTTATGAAATATCATTGCAGATAAAAGGATTGATTGTGGTTTCCTTTTCAAAAGTGGTTGGTTGAATGCTTCAAGGGTTTCTGTTTTGAGAGTTGTGATTAAACCTTGTTTTATAAGCATTTTTTTTGAAGCCCATTGATTGTGAAATGATTTGAACTTGATTTAGAGAAGAACATGAGTATCATTGTTATGTGAGACTTGTGATTGATCATTGTTGGAAACATTTTGAGTTTGTTGATTCATATTTTTACTAGGTTTTGTGATAAAGAGTTACTCCTTGTGGTGATTGGTTGAGTAGAGTTGTTTGAGCCTAGTCAAGTGATTGTGTGAAGTATTTTTTCAAGTTCCATAAAACAAACTATTCTATATTCTGATTTGAGTTGAGTTGAGATTGGAATTTGAGTATAGAACATATTGAGTCTCTAACAATTCTCTTTATGCTTATATGATATTGATGAGTTGAGATTGATTTGAGTTGAGATTGGGATTTGAGTATAGAACATATTGAGTCTCTAAAAAATTATCTTTATGCTTTTATGAAATTGTTGTGTTGATATTGATTTTACTTGAGTTTAGGATTTGATTATAGAACACATTGAGTCTCTAGCAATTCTCTTTATGCTTCTATGAGATTGAGTTGAGATTTTGTTGAGATGATTTGAGGCAAGTCTTTGAGAAGGCTTGTGGACTGATTTTGAGTAAGATTTTATGAAATATTGATATGAATATTTGAGCAAGTCCTAGAGATAACTTATTGAACATATTTGGACAAGTTTTGAGTGATCTTGTTGAGAAAATTTGGACAAGTTCTGAGTGAGCTTGTTAAGCATATTTGAGCAGGTTCTAAGTGAGCTTGTTGATAATATTTGGACAAGTTTTGAGTGATATTTTTGAGCAGATTTGGACAAGTTTTGAGTGAGCTTGTTGAGGATATTTGAGCAGGTTTTGAGTGAGCCTATTGAGCATATTTGAGCAGGTTCTGAGTGAGCTTATTGAGCATATTTGAGCAGGTTATGAGTGGACCTATTGAGAAGATTTGAGAAGGTTCTGAGTGAGCCTATTGATAGAGCTTTGGAGGTGACAGAGTATAGAGGATAGAGTCTCATTGGATAGAGATCTAGTAGCCAAGACAATTGAAGATAGATTTGAATGAGGAGTCTTCAAGTGAAGAGAAATCCACAAGTTAGTGCAGCAGAGAGATAGATTCTTCTAGAATATCAGTAGCCAGAGAAGAAAGGGAAAGAGTTCTCCTGTGGAAGAGATCCATCAAATTAAGATTTAGGGAATCAACATATCCTTTGGATAGAGTTCCATAAAAATTGTAATTTGGAAGGATTCCCAAGAGATTGATTGAGAAATTTTTAGCAAAATATTTTCTTCGTGGAGTAGCCCGCATTGGGTGAACCATGTAAATTGTTGTGTCACTTTTGTGGATGGTTTTTTATGTATTTCTTTGATTATTTCTATTGAAACTTCTATCTATACACTACATAATATTGAATTTAAAATAAAATTAAAAAGTTGTCTTATACTATTCACCTTCCCTCTCAATATAAGCTTGTGTTCTTCATACTTTTACAATAAAGTGGAAGAGAAGATATTACAAGTAGAAGTGCACAAAAATGAAATCCTCAAAAGTTATTTAGAACAGAAGAGAGATAGACGGTGTATAAAAACCCCAAGGAGATCACCTAATATTCTATCAAATGGAGTATCAAAGAGAAAACCACATTATAGAAAAGGGATATCACATGGGTACACCGCATTTTGGAGTTGTCAACAATAAAACAAAAATAGCAAAGCACCCTTTACAATGTGAAAATAGAATATTCTGCAAAATATGTTTTTTTTTCAAATTTCATATGTGAGCCTCCAACAAAATTTTATTCTAAAGATTTAAAACAAAACATAAATTTTAAACATTTAAAACAAAATTTAAACCTCATACAAAAGTTTGTTCTAAATATTTAAAAAATAAAATGTAAAATTTAAACCTTTAAAATAAAATTTATCTATAGGAATAGAGGAATTAACCCATGATGCCAAAATAGAGACATTAAGTAAGAAAAACTAGGATATTTTTTTGTAGAAGGGAAAGGAAGAGGGATGAATCGAAATATGGAATGAAGAAGAGGGGAGCCTAGGATAATTTTTTTGTAGAAGGGAAATGAAGAGGGATAAATGGAAATAAGGAATGAAGAAGAGGAGAGCCCCTCATAGGTCAGGAACCTTTCGGATCTGATACCAATACCAAGGGATTAAATTTTAACTATGAATTTTGTTAATTTATAACTTTTAAATAGGTTGCCAAATACAAATTATTTCCAATGACTTTTTTAAGTTATCAATAATTTTAATAAAAATATAAAATAATATTCTATGCCTTTTCAAATCTTATCATCATTGCCCAGTCAGATTTTTGTGTCTTTTAATTTGGAGAGGGACTCTATTTAACTATATTTGAATATTCTAATATTGCTCTTTAAAATAAGAGTCTCATGAGAAAAATATGAGCAAATATTCAAATGGTCTTGTGATGATGGTAGATTTAAGATTTGGATTCAATAATGGTAGATCTAGACTTTGGATTCGATAGTGATAAATCTAATATTTGGCTTCGATGATGACAAAAATGAGCTTTGGTTATAGGAGTGGAATATTTGAGACTTACCTATGGTGGTGATAGATATGAGCTTTGGCTTCAATGGCAATAGATATAGGCTTTGACTTTGATAGTGGTAGATATAGGATATGGATTTGATAATACTAGATTGGGTATTTGGATTTAGTAGTGGTAGATCTAGGATTTGAATTTGATGACTGTAGATCTAATTTTTGGCTTTGGAAGTGATATATCTAGGATTTTTTTTAGAAGCTACAAATCTAATCTTAATCTTTAATGATGATAGATCTAAGATTTGGCTTTGAAGGTATATCTAAGCTTTGGCTATGATGATGACAAATCCGAGCTTTGGATACAACGACAATACATATGATATTTGGCTTCGGTGGTGATAGATCTAGGATTTGTTTTCATCAATGATAGATTTGAGCTTTAGCTTTAACAATGGTAGATATAAGCTTTGGCTTTGATGATGGTAGATTTAGGCTTTGGCTTCAGTGATGGCATATCTTGGCTCTATATTCGATGATGGTAAATCAAATATTTGATATTGATAATGATAGATCTAGTCTAACTTTGGTAATTGTAGATTTGAGATTTGGCTATGATGGTGATAAATTTCAGCTTTGGATTTGATGGTGATAGATCTAGTATTTGGCTTTCATGATGATAGATCTAATCTTTGGCTATAGTTGTGGAAAATATAATCTTTTGATTTAACAATGGTGGATTTTAGATTTGGCTTTGATGATGGCATATTTGAGCTTTTCCTTCGACAATGGTAATTCTAGGCTTTGGTTTTGATGGTGGTAGTTCTTAGATTTGGATTTGGCAATAGTAGATCTAGGCTTTGGCTTCGATGGTGGTAGATTTAGGCTTTGACATTGATGATGTATGATCTAGGACTCAAATTTGACTATAACAGATATGGGATAATGATGAATCAATCATTAGAGGAATCCCTAGGGGATAATAATGTTTTTATCAAAAATTTTGGTGGGGACCCCATGACTTTTTATCCTTGAGATTCTAAACCTTCTTGGGAAGAAGTGTTGAAGGGCGTAGTTTTTGAGGAACAAAGAGAGACATATTATATTTCCCTAGAGATTGAAGAGAGAATTCCATGTCTAATAATCCTAGATAGACTAATGGAAAAAATGATTAATATTGGGTGCTTCATATTTATGAGGAAGTTTATTGCATTCATGCCATACAAGGACACAATAAGAAAGTGGACAAATAGAAAATGGACCTCATCCTTGCACTTGATGGTGAGTTTTATGACGAAGGGTTTTTGCCCATATTGATACTATTTCTATAAGCCACTGATTGATTTATACTTTCTCTATTCAAATATTTTGACGTAATACTTGTTTTCCCTTACTAACCAACCTATTCTAGTTCCAAGCTTCATCCTCAATGAAATCTACATATTTTCTTATGATCACATTCTTTGCAATAGGGTTGTACAGTCCATAAGCCTTTGATTATTCATCGTACCTAATGAAGATTCATTTATATGCCTTGTCATCCAATTTTCTTCTTTTCTCTTCTAGATTGTGTGCATATGTTGTACATACAAAGGCTCTTAAGTGAGAAACACTTGGTTTTTTATTGCCCTATTAATCTTGTGAGATTACATCCCTCACACTCTTTATGGGATGCCTATTTAACATGTAAACTACACATGCTACAATTTTTGTCCAAAATATATTTATCAATACTTTTGACTTAACCATGCTCCTTGCCATATCGATTAGCATATCGTTCTTTATTTTTTAACACTATTTTTTTGTGGTGTATATCTATATATGAAATTCCTTTTGATCTCATTTGGTTTGTAAAAATTATGGAATTCATTTGCGATGTACTCATTTCCTCCATCTATTCTTAAATTCTTCATATAGTAGTCACTTTTCCTTTCAACTAGAGCCTTGAAATCCTTATTGAATGCTTTTAAATATTAATTGAAAAATAATTCCCATGTATTCCTACTAAAATCATCTATAAAGGTAAAAAATGTTTTTTATTCTAAAATAAGTTGGTTTGCATTGGCCCGATATATCAGAATCCATGAGCTCAAAAGGTTGTGAAACTCTCCATGACTTAGTTATAAAGAATACATTTGTATGTTTATTTCCTATAATATAACCTTCACATGCTTGATTGCGTTACTTTATTAGTGGTTTTCCTCTTACCATGTTCTTTCTATGCAATAAATTTAGGCCACTAAAACTAAAATGGCCAGACCTGAGATGCCACAACCATATAGCATTCTTTACAATAGTGTTAAATGAAATCAATATTCCACTACGAATATTTAGAAGAAATATTTAATTTTTGGTCATGGTCAGATTTGATATAAGTGTATTTTCTTTATCTTTAATTATGAAAGCTCCATTTTCAAAATATACTCTATGCCCATTTTGCACAAGCTACCCAACATTTAATAAAATGTGCTTCAACCATGGCACATAATAGAAATCAGAGATGTGTCTTCTTTCTTCTCATTTTATGTATATTAGAATTTTCTCTTTTTCCATCATAAGTACCTTGCTATTTTTTCTCATCATAACCTCGAATATGATGGTTTCATCTAGTTTTGAGAACAATTATTTGTTTCTTGACATGTGGTTACTGCAACCACTATCAAGATACCAAACATTCTTTTGGATATCTTCCTCAATATTGAAAGTCATCAATGCTTCTTTACTTTCTTCATTCTCATTTTATGTCAGAAATACCAATACATTTACGCCAAGATTAGTCCATAGGAATAGGATCTAATCAACAACATCAACCCAATAATGAAATACGTTCTAACAACTTAGATACGCTGCCCTAATAATGTAATAACTAATAACAATACGCTAACATCCCCCCTTATTACATTATTTGGGTAATAATATAACTACTAGCTATGCTAACATCCCCCCATACTACAATATTTGGGTAAAGTATATAACTGCCCCAATACAGTGAAAAAAAATATTGATCTACTGGTTCTTGCTCTATCACAGTGCTCTTGCTGCTCCTAAGCAAAAAGTGGGTCATTCCTCACTTTGTCTTCACATCACCAAATTTCCTTATTGTAATCTTGTCATCCAACCGGATTGCATGGGTAACCAACCACTACAACCACTAGGTGTAGTAGATTAGATCACTTCATACAAGGTTCACTCGGTTACAATATGATTTTGCAAAAAAAAAAAATGTTGATAAGGTAGCTAAGGTGTCGGTCTCTGCCGAAAATGCACCCTTATAAGTTCCCCCCTTTTGTTGCAAAACATGTTGTAATATCTGCAAGAAGTGTGACTAAGGTGTCGGTCTTGTCGAAAATGCACCCTTATAAGTCGTCCTTCCTTTTTAGAAAAAATAGTGTGAAGGAAGAAATGTGTATCCCCCTTAAGTGCAAAATATATGCAACTCATGAAGCTTGTTACAAATATTGCCTCTTAGGCAAATGTTACACCAGAAAAATCCCCCCTTCTATTACAAGTACTTCAAACAAAGAGTTTGTTATTTATGAAGCCTAAAAAAGAGATACAATCACCCCTTTACTTCAAACAAAAACTTATGCTATTTATGAAGCCGAAAAAGAAGTTGTGGAATGGTGCTTGCCTAGGATGACAAAGTTGTGTCCCTTACAAAATGATATGAGCCATGAGCACTTTGTGTGCTCTTTCTGAACCAGAATCAGAATCGAAATGAGACACTTCACTAGCAACATGGCCTTTGTGATGTGCCTTGGCCATTTTAGTTTTACTTTGTTTGGAAAATGTATATCCCCCCTTGTTGTGGCAAAATAAAATGCAACTATGAAGCCTCAAAAGACTCTTACAAAACTTGCCCCCTTGGCAAAAAATGCCACCAGAATAATCCTCCCCTCTTATTACAATGTCTTCAAACAAAAAAATTAATTTTGCTATTTATGAAGTGTAAAAGGAGTGTAATGGTGCTTTTGAAGGCAAATTTGGAGTTGTCCCCCCTTGTTTTTAAGGTAATTTGCAAAAAATTAAAAGTTAAATCAAATATTTAATTAATAATAAAATAATTTTTGTTTAAAAAATCAATAAAAAAAAAAATTGATTTTATAAAAACAAAAAAAAATTATATTATAAAAAAAAATTGATAAACTTTAATAGAAGGTTGCAAAAAAATTATATTTTACCTTTGTGTGGAGCGACGGTGGGATTTGAACTCCCGACTCCAAGGGGACCCACGCATTAGCTCCGAGGGAGTAACCACCTCAACTATGATAGCCGATGATAATTAAAGGGAGTGATCCCTTACTTTATTTGATCCAAGGTAGCGAGAAAAAAAAATGGTGCGACCACTCCTCCACCACCTGGCGGCACTTCCAATGGTGTTTCTCTGCCTCTCATAGTGCGTTGTACTCCACCAAGCGAAACTTTGATGTGTTGTGCCTCTTACTTCGCAAACCTACCCTGACTTGTCTCCTTGTCGGCAAATGATCACGTCTTTCGAGAAAATGCACAAAAAAATTGTAATACACTATCATAGTGCATTGATCTTCCTCTTCGATCAGCACTGCAATTTATGTTATGCTCCTATGGTGGAATCAAGTCACTGCTATGTCAGGTTACTACGACTGTCTGTGAAGCCACATCTTTGACAATCGACTTTGAATGCCTGCAAATGGTCTTCGATCGTGTGGCTCTTCCTGCAGGTTAAGCTGCAATATGAAGAAACTAAATTTGTTCTTCCTGTGCGGGCGGCTTCCAAACTCCTCAAGCCAAAAAATCGTCACTCATTCTCTGCTATCGAGACCACCAGCAAAATTAAAACTTTGCAATTTAGGCTGCAAATGCTTGGTGGTCTGTAAATCGCCAAATTTAGCCCTTGTGAGTGTTCGGGGCTTTGCAGCTCTCCTCCATAATGGCCAAATTTTTGTCACTTGCTACTGGTCACGTGCTACATAAAAATATCTATGAGAAGTAGTTGCGTGGATGACTCTCCTACGAGCGATGATGACTCTCTCATGGCATCATGATTTTTCCTCCTGTGATGTCTATGCTCTCCGATTGCTTCACATCAACATTAGAGTACAGCAAATCGTGCACTACTCACTGAAATGGGGTATGTAGTCCACCTCATGTCTAGCAGAGCGTCGACATCCACCTCATACAAGTGGCGTGTCACGTTGATCATGTGCCACAATCTCATCAAGTCCCTCGTCCCAATGTCCCAATGAGTCTACACATAAAATAGGTCTAAGGTCTCAAAAGAAAAATAGTTCTAAGGTCTCAAAATACGTGCCCTCTCTCAGGCTACGATTGAACCAAGAGTATAGGGCTCTGATACCATGTCAGAAAGACCAACACATTGCATTAATCAAATGATAATTAAATAGTACATAATACACCAGGATTAGTCCGTAGGAATAGGATCTAATCAACAACATCAACCCAATAATGAAATACGTTCTAACAACTTAGATACGCTGCCCTAATAATGTAATAACTAATAACAATACGCTAACATTTTATTGATAATAATCATTGTGTGGGTAAACAAGTCATTCATGGAATCATCTTCATTCATTTGAAAATTTTCAAACTCTCTTCTCAACATCTATAACCTCACCAACTTTAGTTTGTTGGTGTCTTGAAGGGAGTTTGCTAAAATCTCCCATATCTGCTTTGACTTGGTTGCTACTACTATTTGGGAAAAAATACTCATTAATGTCTTGCATAATTAAGAACAACACATTTTGGCCGCACTTTCAATTTTACTTCAACACATCCTTCCTAGCTTGACAAAGCGCATTATATGCTACTGCATTTGCAAGTTTTAAATTCCATTTTCTACTATGTTCCAAAGCTCCTAAGGACCAAATAGAATTTTCATCTTTATGCTCTAATAATCATAATTTTTTCCATTAAACTATGGGACTTGTAGTTGCAGTGGACTGCTACTAGAAGCCATTATTGCTAAAGTTCCCACAAATGGCTCTAGCTTTGATACCAATTTGTTGAAGAAAATAAATCAGAACTTCAATTTTTTGAAGCAATATGATTATCAAAACTTTTATAAAGGATAAGGGATTGCACAAATAAAAACATACAATGAGATATAAATATAAAATACCCACTATTATATTAATAGACAATTGTGCAACAACTTTACAATCAGAAGCTTTACCGATAACAACCACTCCATTGTCAAGTAGAAGTTATATATATCATAAGTGTATCTTCTGATAATCAAAAGTATTTACAAGAATTTTCCCATGAATCAAGAATTTTACCAAAACTACTTCTTAACAAGCGAAAACATTCATCAAAGGCTTCTCTTCTTCACACAAAACCAATTCTTATCATTTTCAAGGATGCAACTTGCACTTCCTAGAATGAACTTCTCCACACTTCCTTTTGTTTCTCCTTATTTGTGTTAGAAACTCTCTACTTCCATCTATAAAAATGAAATCACACCCAACCCTCATATGTATAAGGCAAAAGGGAAGAATGGTTTATCTAAACTTTTGACATGCATTTATTGACAAATAGGTGTCTATATAATCTTTCAATAATTACAACTACTAGAAGTAAATACTAGTGATGCGAAGTACGCCAATGGATTCTGATAACTATGAAGAAAAAAATATGTTAGAAGTGCATAAAATATGAATAAATTTCTAACATAAAATTTAAATTTAATAGAATAAGCTTATAGGTAAAGGTTTAAATATTTTATATATGGTTTAAAGTTTCAATTTAAATATAAAAGGTTGTATATTCTAAAAAGAGTTTAAAATTCAAATTTAATTAAAAAATCTTCAAATAAAAGTTTAAATATTTTATTAAAAAAATAAATAAACTTTTAATTTGGCAAAATACAACATTAAAAGTACATTTGTCTAACATCACTTTTAATTTGGTACATTTGTAATGGACCACCTCAATAATCTATCAATACTAAAATCTATATCAAATTTAAGAGGAAGACATTATGATAGAATTATTGGTATATTCATTAAGAGATATAGTTACATTATGGTATGTAAGCTTACATAATAATTTCATCACCAATTGGATTTCTATTCTTAAACCTTTCATGAAGAGATTTGGAAATCTAAGTAACACTTATTCAATGTGATTTCAATTAAATATGATTTAGAGGTATCATTAAGAAAATGTCTATGATTATAATATGAGGTTCATTAAAATTGAAAGCATGTCTACGAAAGCACAGGCGTACCAGGTGCAATGCAAACAAAAGCATATGAAATGCTAAGTCCTATGAATGAACAAAGAACTAAAGTGCATGAGAATGGAAAGCGAATGAAATGAAACGATATGTAAAGCAAAAGTAAATTCCAACCTCTTTTATTAATTTTTCTCATGATCAGGTTACAATACATCTCCCTCATTTTCAGGGGCTTGGAGCATTAGATATAGTTTTGTTACACCAATGGATGATATGATTTCCTTCGGTATCTTTTGTGTGCCCACATTTGAAATGGGCAGGCCAAACGTCACCACCACTTACATGAATGCATCTATAGTTCCTTGCTTCCCCTCCAGTTTTGAGATCCTACATTCAGAGAAACAACAAATGATTAATAGCACATGCAAATGGAGGGAAACATGCAATCCCTAAGGCCTCCGGTTAATGCATACATGAAATAATTAAAATAGTGATCAAAACATATCAAAATAAGATGAAACTTGAACAAAAGCATGTAAAAATCATCACAACACACTACAAAAATAACAATCGAGAAATTTGTTGTAGATTTCTAATCGCTCCAGGATGGGACGATTAGGACTGTCATAAAATGGCCAAAAGTGACCTCCCAAATGTACCATCCATAGGTATCCAAAACACCTAAAAACTTGGGGTTAGGCAAAATGGGGCATTTTGAGATGACCTAGAAGGCCGGGTTTGGCTGATTCTATCCTGATCACATTATATGTTAGTAAAAGCATAAAATAATGAAAACACAGTTAAAACAAGTCGGAATGCTTTAAAATTTGAATTGCAGCATATATGAAACACACAAAAATGATGCAAAAGAAACAGTGAAGAAATATGCTATAGATTTCTAATCACTCTGGGTGGGGCGATTAAGACTACAATAGTATGGGGAGTGCCCGGGGGCAGGACTCTAGCTATTTGGGGTTTGGTTTTGACACCAATCCACTTGGTATGGGTCCAAAACCTCCTAGGGGGTTGTTTCAGAAAATTGGGTGTGGGATTGTGGCCAATTATTCGGGTTTTGGGTCCGGATTGCACTCCTAATGTTCACCCAATAACCTCCCTTCCAAAAGAGAGATCAAGGATGTAGGAAGCACAATGAGGGTGAGGGTATAATTCGATAGCACTCTGTTGCTCCAAATGCTCCTGCTCTGTCCTATTTTTGGGGTGAGAAGACTCACCATTTTATAGACCTGAAGGTCTTCTTTGAATGTGCATGCAGGGGCGCCACTTGGCCATCATGCCTTGTCAAGGGAGAGGAGATCCCTCCTTGATTAAGGGCTCCATGACTACCTCTATGACAGCCTCTTTTAGCTTTGAAATGATCACTCACACTCCCATGCATTGAAGTTGGAGTTGAGTGACATTTTTCCCATCAAACCTGCTATTCGCCCCACCTTGGAGCGATTGTTGCTAATCATCCTAGGGTGGGGAAAATAGCATTCTAATCGCCCCAGGGTGGAACGAGTAAGGAGCAGGGTGCTTGAAAGGTGCCAAATTGACCTCTGACCTTCCAAAACTACTTTGGGAGTGGTTAGGACCACTTTTTAACCTCTAGGGGCTGCCATGGGGTTGTGTATGCCAATTCGGTCAGTGCTTGTCATCACATAATCAGATTGGTGCTATTTTGGTGTCTATAGATGCCCCTTTTTGGGATGTGCTATGTGTGGCGCAGTGCTGAGCAAAAATAGATAACCAAAGCACTAAAATGATTAGGGTTTCTCAATAACCTAACCAAATTTTGATGCCCCAAGTATGGAAAGGGCACGCATTCTTAAATCCTTGCTTTTGATGAGTTAAGGAGCTTAGTTCAAGTGTTAACCTTTTTTGATGAGGTGTTACTTGATCTTGGACATTGTTCAGTCATGAATAGGCAAAGGGCGCAACCTTTTGTCTATGGGAACCTTGAGTTCATGATTCTAGAATGCCAAGTGTTTGATCAGCTTGTGATTATTGCTTGTTTCTTGCCCCACGTAGGATCATGATTGTCTTTGTCAATGATTCTTTGAATGCATGCCATTTCCTTGATTGGGTGTGTATTTGTTGATTGGTGACTAAGTGTGACTACCCCCTCAAGCGACGAATCAATGAGGGAATGACCAACATGAGAAAAGTGATGAGTTGCTTGACCCAAGATGACTTTTTTAAGGGTGCCTTCAGTTGTTTTCCATTGAATGCTTATGCAGTTTCCCAACAATCAGACTTGTTTTTGGTGGGTTGTGAGCCTTTTTATGATGCCTATTGGGGTTGAAATTATCGAAAATCCATCCTCCCATGGAGCGTTCTGGACATGGTAGCCTTCTTAGGGAGTAGTATAGTGATAATTTGAACCCCAACATCGATTTTGCATGCCAAGAATGTCAGGCGCAAAGGCGCCTTTGTTCGGCAATTTTATTATTGTTTTTGGGTGGGTTTTGACCCCTTTTGTGACGCATTTGGAGGATGAAATTGTCACAAATTCGTCCTCCTATGGAGTGTTCTGACTATGGAAGCCTTATTAGGGAGTAGGATAGTGGCAATTGGTGACCCCAAAGTAAATTTTGCATGCCAGGAATGACATGCACAAAGGTACCTTTGTTCGGCAATTTTATTGCTATTTTTGGGTGGGTTTTGACCCCTTTTATGATGCCTTTGGGGGATGAAATTGTCTCAAATCCATCCTCACATGGAGTGGTCCGGCTATGGTAGCCTTCTTAAGGATTAGGATAGTATAAATTGGTGACCCCAATTTCGGTTTTGCATACCAAGAATTTCAGGCGCAAAGGTGCCTTTGTTCGGTAATTTTATTGTTGATTTTGGTGCATTTTGGATGCAGTTTTGGTTGTTTTTTATTTTCTTGCTCTGTAATCATCCCAGGGTGGGATGAATACCAGTTTTGTAATATTTCCAGGGTGGGACGAGCGCTAACTAGAGCGCTCATCCCAGGGTGGAATTATTATAGGCCTAAGAGCCTATTTAAGGGCCAAAACTAGGTTTTGGGCTCATTTGTAATTGTTTTTTCTTACGATTTGGACCGGTGAGGAGGAGTTCGAGTTTCCGAAGCGGAGCGCTACCAAATTTTCGTGGACACCATGAGTTCAAGGACCGGATCCTCGAGTGGTGGAGCCGATGCGAGACCGGTAGGTGCTCCTTCCTTCTTCTTGTTTTCTTTGTTTAGACTAAGATTAAAAACCCTAGTTTAAAATTTGTTTTTTTTGTTTTGTTTTTTGTTTTTCGTTTAGACTAGGGTTAAATACCCTAGTTTAAAATTTTGTTGTTTTGCTTCGTTTTTTTGTTCATAATAAGGTTAAAAACCCTAGATGATTTTTGTGTTTTGTTTTAATTTTTTTTTTTTACACTTAAGGTTAAAACCCTAGTATAGTTTTAATGTGTCTGCTTGATTTGATTTTTACTTGCCTGTACAGTTATGTACTTTTGTTTTTTGTACATTTTTTTCATCTATACAGGTTATTTGAATGTTTTGTACTTGCCTGTACAGTGTTGTACTTTTATTTTTCTATACATTTTTTTGTCATTTGTACAATTTATTTGAATGTTTTTGTTTAAATGAAGGTTGAAACCCTAATTTGTTTTTTTTGGTTGTTTTATTGTTTTTTTTTAGATTAAGATTTAAAAACCCTAGTTTAAAATTTTATATTTGTATTTTTTTTTTTTCGAATGTGTAGACTAAGATTGAAAAACCTAGTTTAAAATTTATTTTTTTGTATTCTTGTTTTTTGTGTATTTTTGTTGTACATTTTGAAATTAAGGTAGAAACCCTAAAATGCAGTTTATTTTTGCTATTTATTTTTTGTTTTGTTTGTATACATTGATTTACATTTGTTTTTTTTTTGTTTTCATGTTTTAATGTTCTTGTGTTGTTTTTGTTTTTCAGGTTGTGAAGAGTCGGTAGCGTCAGTCGACGATATTTTTTGATGCCCGAGAGGCGGTGACTATGGCTGATTGGGATTGGCTTGATGCCCTTGGGCTCAAGCAAGTGATGCGAATGGAGCCTGTGGTGGGGGATCGGGCATATCTAACTACCCTGATCAATTTGTGGGATCCCTGCACCAACACCTTTCATCTCCCAATAGGGGATATGACAATGACTCTGGAGGATGTGTATCATATTCTATGGATTTCGATAGACGAGCTGCCCATTCGGATGACTCCTCATGATCAATGGATGGTGGTGCTAACATGATGCTTTGGGCATGCGACGAATATGGGGGTGGATGGGGTAGTGGAGAGGGCAGAGGGGGACTACCTGATTAGCAGTATTCTAGTGCGATGGTGGTTTGAGAAGGGCGTGTTGGGGGTGAGGCATGCGTTGCTTATGACCCTCATCTCCAAAATGCTGCTTCCTGACTCCTCAGGTGCGAGGTTCCCTTGGAACCTGCTTGAGGTAGTGTTCAGACTTGTGGAGTGTCTGACGGTAGCACCACTGATTATGAGGTGGGTTCAGACACTACTGGCATAGCTATATGATGAGTTGTATGAGGTCCGCTATCGACAGTGGAATGGGATTGGGTGCAGCTATCTATTGCAGTGCTAGGGGTGGCAACACATAGCTATGGAGGGACTACAGGGGTTATCTTGGACCACTCGGGGAGAGATGGTGGACAGGGAGATTGGGTATGCTACTCTATGGTGGAGGTCAAAGGAGCAAGGGTAGAGTCGACGATGGGTAGGTGTTGTGGGACACTATACTGATGCCTTCTCTCATCTTGCTCTAAGGGAGGTGTTCTAGCGGCCATACCAGGACTGTCCAATCTGGCCTCAGGCTAGGGAGTGGCTCTAACGGGTGCGTAGGGGGAGGTGGCTGATCGGGCAGCAAGGGACTGAGCAAGAGTACTTCCCGTATTTCTGGGTGACTCGATAGTTTGGGTTGTGCCAAGGATTTCCTGGTGAGCCCTTGATCTATCGACATTGGGGCGATGAGAGGACTCTAGCCTGGCTGATTATTGAGCCATTGGGCGAGGAGTTGGATGTAGTGATTGATGTCCTCAACGTGGACAACGTTGGGGTGACTGCCAAGTATGACCAATGGTGGACGATGCGACGATGGCGGGGTGAGGGGCCTCTAGGAGGTTCGGATGTAGCAACAATAGGCGGTGGGGGTGCGGAGGCACCGAGGGAGGGTTGGGGGCTCCGCTCGATGATGCAGATATGGTGGAGGTAGATGACTTGACTGGGGATGATCTAGGGGTTTCGGAGTAGCCGGACACATAGGACGTCCCAGAGTAGTGGGTGTCGAAGCAGCCTACCATCCTGGAGATGCCCATGCCTCTGAAAGTCCTAGGGGATATGGAGGTGAGGTTTCACGTTGAGATAGCATGATTGGAGGAGCTGCTATGGAGACGGGATGAGGAGCACCAAGCTGAGGTGGATTCCCTATGGGCTCAGTTGGTGCAATGGGATGACACATTGGTTGCGTACCATCGGTGGGATGTGGAGTGGGGTCGATTTCGGGTGGATTTGGAGGCCGAGATTATCCACCTCGATGGACAGTTACCTGAGCTCACTAGAGGTGGATCTTCATGTCGAATGAGAGATAGTGAGACTAAGCAGTCCATTTCCTCTCATCATAGGTGGGTGGGTGAGGGTAGCGCTAGCAGGCATGATGCGAGGGCTGGCAGCAGCCACTCTGAGAGTTCCCATAGGACTCACACTTCTGTGGGTAGTTCCAGTCGCACCGATCCTATGTGATCATGGTGGATGACTCCCTAGGCCTTGGGGTTTTTGAATTTTTGATTTTTTTGTGAGGTCAGAGGACCATTTTATTGTAGCTTGAGGGCATTTTTGACTTAATATATACATGACTTTCTTTTTGGATTATTTCCTTGTTATGGTATATTCTTCTCTTATGCACATTTATTTATATTGATGTATGCATATGTTATTATGAATGCGGATGTTTCTGACTAATTGATATAGATGTATGCATATGGAATGGATGGAATGATTTATTGGTATGCAGGTGGTGGCACCATAGACTGTACAGGATTAACTGGCTTTCTGTACTATGTGATTGCTTTGTGAGATGACTTTGCATGCAATAATTTGTTTTGTTTGTTCGTATTTTTTGATGGTGATGTAAGAAATGAAATGTACCATAGTTGTTTTTAGAATGTAGTTAAGGTTTTTCTGAGACTCAGATGATTTAACTAACTAATCAAGACTGTACATTATTCATACAAGACTTTCAACCAAGGTATGAATCAGACTTGAGTTTGACCAAGTTATTTCACATCCCTGTGTGTGCAATTGAGTTTGTTTATGTGGTATTCATTAGGATATCGCCAGTGCTAGATAGGTTGTCAACCAAACTTGTATTGAGGATCACCCAATTAGCTCCACTAACTCCTTTGTTGTATTTAGTAATATTAATCCATGGGGCAATCTAGGATACCATAAGCTAGCTCATCCACATGCAAACATTGGTCTACACACATGCAAAGCTAATGTGATAGACATATCGTCATGCATTTAGGATACCACCATTGCCAGGTAGGCTATCCACAAAACCTGTAATGAGGATCACCTAAATGGTTTTTCAAATGCTAAGAATTCTAGGGATTCAAGCTCAGGCATCTTTTGGTTGCTCAACTTGTTGGGATGCTTGCTCTCATACATAGTGATGAAAGTCACTGTTTATTTTTCTTTTTTTTTTTTTTGAGCAAGGGGTTTAAGTAGTGGTGATAACCACTGTTATTTTTGCCTTTTGAGGAATTTTGATTTTGTATTTTGATTTCAAAGTTGAGCTCGTGGGTTTTTTGGCTTGTGAATGGCAATGATCCTTTTGGCCTTGGGGATGACTACCCATCCTGTTCAGGGACGTGTAGTATGAATCCTTACGACTTTGGGGACCAAATGTGGTTGGGAATTTTTTTTTGGAATGGCATTGATCTTTTAGGCCTTGGGGATGACTACCCATCCTTGTCAAGGGTGTGTAGTACGAATCCTTATGACTTTGGGATCAAAGGTGTTTGGAATTTTTGATAGTGGTGAAAACCATTGTTTATTATGGGGAATTGGATGGGGGAAGAGCTTGTCCTTTTGTCAATTCTTAGCATTCTTGAACCATTCGCATAGGGGGATGAGCAGGATAACCTTTCACTTCTTGTACCCTAGACTCCTTTGTAGGTTTCGTCTTGCATTTACACAACTTGGGAATTTTTATGTGTTTTAAGCTTGTGTTGGGATGTGATGTAACAAGGCGTGATCCAGGTAAAACTCTACCTTGTAAAAATCGGTCTAACTTTGTACAACATTTGACTAGAAATCTAAAGACAACTGAATGACAAAAAACCCTAAAGACATTAGAAGACAACTGACTATGGTATGACTAAAAATGCAAAGGGTGTTATGTTTGATGGATCTTTTTACAAAATGGACTGAATTTGGAAAATGATGGAATTGCTGAGTAATTACAGTCTATGGTGCTTTTGACATGTATGACCAACAAATATGCAGTGTATGTTTGCGATGCCTAATGCAACTTTTTTTTTTTTTTTGTGTTTTCATTTTTAAGAGTATGCATGGAAGTGAGATGCAATTTTTTTGTTATGTTTTTTTGTTTATCTGTTATTTTTTTCATTTTTTTTTTTTGAATATTCATTTTTGACCAAGTGATTGTGGGAACCCTTGGGGCTTTTGGTTTGACCAAAGGGTTTATGGATACCTTTGGGGCGTTTTAGGTTGACCAAGCGATTGCAAGAATCCTTGGGGCTTTTGGTTTGACCAAAGGGATTATGGACACCTTTGGGGCATTTTTGGTTGACCAAGTGATTGTGGGAATCCTTGGTGATTTTGGTTTACCAATTTTACCTTTTTTTTGGTTTGACCAAGCGATTGCGGGAATCCTTGGAGCTTTTGGTTTGACCAAAGGGTTTATGGGTACCTTTGGGGCATTTTGGGTTGACCAAGCGATTGTGAGAACCCTTGGGGCTTTTTGGGGTGGGCCATGGCTCTTTTAAATGTGGAATGGCCTCAAATGATTGATGTTCAAGGGTTCTAGTTCCTTGATTCCATCAAGAGAGGTGAGCCAGTATGTTCCAGGTCCTATTTTACTATCGATTACATAAGGACCTAACCAGTTTGTCATGAACTTGTCCCTTAGATGGGGCGGCAAGTTAGAATTTTGTTGGTTCTCTTTTAAGACCAGGTCACCAACCTAAAAGTCCCTCAGGTGAACTTTCATGTTGTATGCTTTCTTAAGTCGCTCTTGGTAGATACGTAAATGCTCGAGAGCATTGACGCATCGTTCATCAAGCAACGTAAGCTGGTCTAACCAGGCCTGCCATGCAGTGTCATCATTGATGAACTCTTGCATTGATATGCGTAGGGAAGGTATTTCCAACTCGAGAGGCATGACTGCCTCGGAGCCATACACCAACAAAAATGGAGTTGCCCTAGTGGGCATCCGAATGCTAGTGTGATAAGCCCACAAAGCAAGTAGGATTTGAACGTGCCAATCCTTATGACTATCTGTGACCATCTTTTTAAGGATGGCAACTAGAATTTTGTTTGACGCCTCTGCCTACCCATTTGCCTACGGATAATAGGGTGTTGAAAAACTATGCTAAATTTTGTACTTTGTGGTCAAAGCATGCACGTCTTTGTTCTTAAATGACGTCCCATTATCCGAGATGATCTTGGATGGAATACCAAAATGACATATGATGTTATGTAAAATAAACTCCGCAATGCGAGGTCTAGTCGTAGAGGTAAGAGAAATTGCTTCCACCCACTTGGTGAAGTACTCTATGGCCATTATGATGAATGTGTGATGGCCTGACGATGCAGGGGAGATATTTTTGATTAGATCTAAGCCCCACTACAAAAATGGCCAAGCCGATTGGATCGACTACAAGGCCTAAGAAGGTACATGTGTCAAGTTAGCATGGTGTTGACACTTTGCGCACTTCCTCACATATGCGCAATAATCTCGCTCTAAAGATGGCCAATAATAGCCCATGCAAAGGATGCACTTTGCGATGGCCATACCATTGAAGTGGCCATCGCATGTACCATCATGTGCTTGGGTGATCGCCCAAGTGGACTCCTATTGGTCCAAGCAACGGAGGAGGATTCCTTCGTAGCTTCGATGGTACAAAATGTCTCCTAGCAAGACATGTTTTGCCACTTTCTATTTGAATGATCTTTTCATGGCATGCGACAATCCAAGTGGGAGGCTACCTAACTTGAGGTAGTCTCTTATGGGTGTGTACCAATCCTGCTGATTAGAAACCTTGATGGTATGAATGGCCAATCCCTCTTGAAGTTCATCCCTAGCAAAATCTAAGCGGGAAAGAACTTGTAAGAATAGTGTTGTGTTGCTATTAAGAGGGGTTAGGGAGAACAAGGACCCCCAGTTGGCGTGATTCAGACTATCATGGATTCAAGAGAACCTATCCTGAGATGGTTCAATCTGGATCAGGTGGATTCCTGGCGTTAGGTCAAAGCTTGCATGCTCCATCATGGATTGCGATAATGTTTTGACTTGAATGGTTGTCATCTCACCAGAAAGGTCTTACGGGATTAGTGACCCCAAGGAGGCCATAGTGTCTGCAAAATGATTCGATGATCGAGGGAGTGCCTCGATGTCGTACCATTCAAGATTTGCCAGGAATTTGTCCACAAGGGCTTTGTAGGCCTGCAAAATTGGGCATTTGCATTGGAATACCCCTTTCACTTGGTTGACAATTAACAGCGAATCACCAAATATGTTCAAGCGTTTGATGTTCATGGTGATGGCTATTTGAAGACCTATGAGCAAGGCTTCGTATTCGAAATTTTTATTGGTGCATGAGAAATCAAGTTTAAATGATAGAGGCATTGGATCCCCTTGCAGGTGTGAAGAATACGATTCCCGTGCCACCCCCTTGCTCACATTTAGAACCATCAAAAAATAGGGTTATGTCGGCCTGTGACTTAGGCTCATCAGAATCTGGCGATTCTGAGACATGGAAGACCCCATCATCGGGTAGCTCTATGGTCATAGGCTGATCATCTTCGAGAGGAGCCTTTGCTAGTTGATCGATGATGACTTGACCTTTGATGGACTTTTGTCCAATGAATTCGATGTCAAACTCTGTCAACAACATGATCCATTTCACCGTGCGGCTACTATGATAAGTACGACTCATCATGTACCATAATGGATTCTCCTTAGACACAACATACATCGTATTGCTCAGCATGTAATGGCATAGATTTTTGGTGGCAAATACCACTGCTAAGCATAGCTTTTTGATGTATGCATAGTTAAGTTCATAACTGACCAAGGTGCGGCTAAGATAATAATTAGCTTGTTCTTTATGTAGTTCATTTTTCTAGGCTAGCATGGCGCCCAGTGCCACCTCAGTAGCTAAGATGTATAAATAGAACGACACTCTTGGTCTAGGTGGTGCCAATACTAGTGGAGAAGCCAAGTATTGTTTAATGTCATCGAAGGTTGACTGGCACTCGTCATCCCAGTGAAATGCTACCCCCTTATGTAATAATTTATTCATGGGTCGACACTTGTCAGATAGTTGCACTATGAAGCGCTTGATTGACGTGACCTTACCCTACAAGCTTCTGAGCTACTTGATGGTGGTTGGGGGAAGCATTTCAAGGATTGCCTTGAATTTATTTGGATCTACCTCGATGCCTCATTTTGAGACTATGAAACCCAAGAGTTTTCTAGATGTGACGCCAAATACGCACTTCTTGGGGTTTAGCCTAACTTTATGTTCGATGAGGTGATCAAGGATCTTGCATAAGTCATCGAGATGATCTGGGCGCAAAAGATATTTGGCCAACAAATCATCCATATAATCTTCCAAAGTTTTATGCATGTGATCGTGGAAGATGTATGTCATAGCGCATTGGTAGGTGGTGCCAATGTTTTTAAGGCCAAAGGGCATGACCTTATAACAAAATGTCCCCCAAGGCATTGTGAACATTATTTTGAGTTGATCATTGGGATTGATATGAATCTAGTTGTATCCCAAGAAACCATCCATGAGGGAAATCATTTCATGGCCTGTTGTAGCATCTACCAATGCATCGATGCTAGGCAAGGGGAAATCATCCTTGGGACTCGCTTTGTTTAGATCTCAAAAATTGATGCATATGCGAATCCTCCCGTCAAGATTTTTGATGGGCACCATGTTGGACAACCATGGTGGGTAATCCACATAGATGACAAATTGTGCATCCAACAACTTTTGTAATTCATATTTTACCATTAAGGCTACTTTTGGGTGCATCTTACATAGTTTTTGCTTGACTGGCTTGATTGTCGGATCAAGCGTTAGATTATGCATGACTAGCTGCGGGTCTAGCCCCGACATGTCTTTGTAGGACCATGCAAAAACCTCCTTCTTCTCTTTGAGAAGGGCAATGTAGTCGGATTGCTCTTCGGGGGATAGAATTACCACCTAGCTTGATGATTTGTGGATTCATTGGATCAGAGCCGATTTCTACGTCAGTCGTCTCTTCGACTGACATGTGGGACCCATCCTCCAACTGGTGTGGAGTTGGGATCAAGTGGATATCATTTGCTGAATTTAGATCTACATTTGGAACATCAAGTTCCTCTTTAGCATGGAAGATATCCTGAGTTGGTCTTGGGGTGAAATGAAGCATCTCACCGCAAGGCCAGTACTCGTTGGGGGGGGGGGGGTCTTTTTTGGGTTTGGGTTTTGGGGGGGGTGGGTTGGTGGGGGGGTAGTCATGGGCATGTTGATGAAGTGAATTTGGTCTCCATTATCGCGTGGGTGGTGACTCGGACATCCTTGGTGATCTTTGTGCTCTGGATCTGGCTCTATGGGTATTTGCACGAATGGATCGACCCTATGTGTAGATAAAAGGATAGGGTCTACCCTTGGCACTGATGGCTCTATAGGGTCTCTGGGTGGAAGGTGCTCTCTGTATGCCTGAAGTGGCGGATGCAACACTTGGTCCAACTGTGCCTGGTTCAAATGCCACCTATGCCTTGGCCCCATGTTTAGCTATTCAAACATGTCATCAATGTCCATGGGGTATTTTTGCTACCACATATGGTTGAGATATGCCATCTCAGTCTCATCTTCATACTCGCTATCGGAGATCCATAGGCCTTCATTGGCTCTGACAATTATTTGCGACATGTGAGGCTCGTTCTATTCGAGCAAGTTGATTTGGTCCCATTGGGGTTGTTCCACTCTCTATGGGAGGACCTGGTTCTCTTGAGGTGGCAATTGCTCGATTGGAGCATTCAAGGGGAACATCGCCATGAAGTTCTCTTGATAGTCATCTATGGGCGTCACTTGCAAGTGATTGCTATCGGACTCGAAAGGGTCCCAAGGTGCTACCTCATACTCTGACTCGTCTTCTAAAGATCCTTCTTGGCCTCGTCTATATCCCTCTTGGAGGCAAGTTCTTGAACTTTCCCCTTTCTTGATCGAAGAGGAGGAGTTGTTGAGGCCCACAAGGTTGGTTTTTAGCAATGGGAGATAATCCCCCAATGTGTATGTTGTGTTAGGATTGGCATATGGATCTTGTGCCAACCCATCCTTGTTGCCTAGCCCTAGGTCTTGCATGTTCTCTACCAAGATGTCAAGGGGAAAAGGGTGGTTGAACCCTACTCCTAATTTGTCGTATGGCATCTGATATCTTGGTTGGCAAAGAATGCACACTCCTTGTTCATATCTTCCCAACCCATATCCATGCCAATTACATTGGCCAAGGTATTTCAAAGCGAATTCTGGGTTGGACAAGTAGTTTACGTTCTCGACAAAGGGCTCTTCCTCCTCTTCCTCTTGCAGGTAAGGTTCAATGCCATTATCGAGGCCCCCATATACAAAATTTGTCTGGTTTGGCGGGTAGCCTAGAGGGACTATAGTGCCAATGGGGAGGTGAGGTCTCCCCATGTCCTGCATGGACTCAAGCGTGGGTGTTGCTACAATGTTCCACACTAGATACTCCCCTAGGCCCTATATTGGCCATCTCAATGGTGATCATTGGCGGTTGAGGGGGAGGGAATGGGAGTTCTTCTTGGGTCCACTCCATGTTGGGTGAACTAGGCATCTTGACTTCCATTCGGCTGGGAACCTCTTTGGTAGAGATGGTTGAGACTAATGGTGGTGCCTCTTCCAAGGGCTTCTTCCTGATTGTCCTTCCATGTGGCCATCGTAGGTGGCATCATTGGTGAAGGAACAGACGATGAAGATGGGCCTAGTTGGTGATTTGGGGGACTTAACAGTGAGGGATGTATGTGGAATCAGACCCTATTTGGATGGATTCAATTGAAAGTCCAAATGTGTCGATGGGAGGGTCGATTGTGGCATCAGCTACACCACATTGCAATACTTGAAGGGCTCTAAGTCTACTGGGACTACATGCACTTGCCCTTCGTATGTGTACTTTAGGCATTGATGGGCTATCGAAGGGACACACTTCATGTCCCTGATCCAAGGCCGGCCCAACAAGATGTTATAGGCCATATCACCTTCCAGGATGTGGCACAATGTAGGAATAGTCTTTTGTCCCACTTGGATGGGCAGGACAATTGTGCCAACCATCGAGCATATCACGTCATTGAATGCTCGAAGGGTATAGGTGGAGGCCACAATATGAGATGCTAGCAACTTGAGGTGTTTCAATGCCATTGTTGTGATTATATTGTTGGACGAGCCAGTGTCCACCAATACCCTCTTAAATGGGATCCCGTTGACCCATGCAATGACGTGCAGGGGTGGATCCGCCATATCACCAGTCACCAATTTTAGTTTGTCTTCTCTAAAGGTGATGATTGGTTCTGTACATCATTTTACATGTCCCACAAAGTTGTTGAAAGATTTTGCTTCATGGGGTTGTAGCTCGATGGCTTTGAGTATCTCCATTAGAGCCTCCCGATGGGGCGGTGATTGTTGGATGAGCTCATAGATGGAGAGCCTAGCCGACGTGGTCCTTAAACTTTGGGTAAGTTTAGTCTGAATCGTGGCCACTAGTCTAGGCGGAGGAGGTTGTGTAGGGTGTTGTTGAGGTTGTGACATTGATGGAACTTCTCCTGTAGCTGCAGCGGGGGTAGCTGTGCTTGGGTACCTCTTGTTTCATGTCACTATGCTTATCATCCCTACATACCCCTGCATGGGGTAGTTTTGTGTCACCTCATTGAATTGTAGAGTCTTTTCCTACGCATCATGGGTAGGCAAGGGGTCTTTGAAGACCTCCATCTATTGGTTGCTTGGTGCTACGGGATTATCCACCACTAGCATTTTGTTGTCTATTAGGTCTTGCACTAAGCTTTTGAACTTCCAACATGCGTAAAGGTCATGTCCCTTCTACCGATGAAACCTACAATACAAGTCTTCCCTATAGCCCTTGGGTTTTGGCACATTGGGGTCTATGGGTCGACTTTCTAGTAGGTTTATCAAGTTTTCCATGGACAAGCAGTCAAACAAGGAGTCTTTAGACTCTGTGAAGGGTGTGAATTATCGCCTAGGGTGACGTTGCTGATTTTTCTCTTGCCTATGATTTTCCTTTTCATAGTTGTCAAGAGGAACTACCTGATAATTAGCCTTTGGGGGTTGTGTCATCTGTGCAGGCTTTGGTATGTTTATGGCAACCTCATTGACCGTAGTGAGTTTCGATTGCGTGGACCCAATTTTGGCATTTTTGGGCCACTCTTTCTTGCATGGCTTTGCAATCTCGCCATCCTATATCTTGATCTCCTCAATTATTCTGGCTTGTGCCAGGGCTTCCTCGAGAGTGGCATATTGTTGCAGCTGCAATAGCACAAATATCGACCTTAGGAAACTCTTTGAGAACATTTGGGTCAGGTCGGCCATGGGAGGGAGGTAAGGTAGCTTTGAAAGCAACGTCCTCCATAGATTTCCATAAGCCGCCATGGTCTCTTCCTCATACTACTTGAGGCTAGCTAGGTCGCTTAATGATGCCTTCTTCTTGGTGTTAAAGGTGAAACGTTCGAGGAATGCATCCACTAGTTGGTCCAGGTTGCTGATGCTATGCTTCAACAATTGGGTAAACCAATCCGAGGTAGGGCCTACGAATGTGGTTATAAATGTTCTTAGAAGCAAAGCATCATTGTCTTGAATGCCAAAGCATTGACTCAGGAATCTTGTCACGTGCTCTTGGGCATCCTCATCCCCTCTAAAAATTGCCAATTGAGGCATTTTGAAGTGTTCAGGGTATGGGGGTGCCGACATTGAAGGATGCACAGGGTGACTGTGGAGCTGGCATAATGTGGGCTTTTGGGGCCTCAAAGTCTTGGTCTCCATAGACTCTAAGTCGCTCTAGCAACGCTTTGTATGCATCGAAAGATTTGATCTCTTCCTCCTTGGTTTGTTCCTATTATGAATTACGGGGAACTTGAGGCCTATGGAGGGGTAGCCGAATAGCGCCCCCCTGCCTTGGTAGGGCATTTCAGCCCGCTCTTCTTCTTGCTCGAATTCCTCATAGGCTTCTTGAGGAGTTCTTGGGCGTGACCTATAAACATGGATGGGTGCCCGAGGAGGGCACCCGTCATTGGCTCTGGGAGTGGTCTCCCACTCAGGTCTATGAGGTCTTGGAGGCAACACTTGATAAGGTCATGGAGACCTATCTCATACCAAGGGGTTGTGCCTCTCATAAAGTTCTATCCTATGCATGTGAGGGGTTGGAACCTTCTCAGGCATAGTGTTCTGGAGCAACTCATCCGTATGATGTTGAATGCGCTCTTTATTGAGATGGTACAGGTGCTCTAACTATTGTTGATCTTGCTCAAGCTGCATGATTTGCGCTTGGTGGGTGGTATGTTTGGCAAATTCCAAGTTGATTTGTTTCACCGTCTTAGGTCTAGGAGGCCTAGATGCCTCTCCTACATATCTATCTCGGTCATGGCGATCCGATATCTCTATAGGTCGCTTCCCTCTATCGAGGTTAGCAGAATTCACCCGAGGCTTTGGCCTCAGTAGGTGATCTTGATAGTTAGAAGGTGCGGAGGTGCATTGCTCCCACACTGTGTATTGCTCTTGAGGAATATAGTGGTCTTCCTCATGCTCCCTTTCATATATGTGAAAGGGACGGGCGGAGTTGGCTCGCCTAGTCTGAAGAGCCTTGTGCTCTAGATTTGGCCTATTGTTTCTGACAATAATGAGGGGTAGAGGAGGGATGATATAATCATGTGGCCCCTCCTTATGGACCTTATGCTATTCTAGTGCTTCATCGCATGGTGGCCACTCATAATGAGTGTCTAAGGGGGTCTTACCATCTATGTTGAGTGCCACATGTATGTGCTCCTCTTGAAAGGGTCTATGTTGAATGGGAGTACCCCTCGAAGGGGTGCCTCTATAGTCCCATTCTGTAATGGCATGATGTGGACTACATTGTGGGTCAGGCCACCAAGGTGGTATGACCAAGTCCTTGGGGCTATAGTTGAGGTGACTTGTGCCCCCTTGTACACATTTCGCAGCTTCTACCCATGATTGGGCTTGGCTATGGGTGTACACCATGGTGGTGGTTCTCTAAAAGATGCGTATGTTTTTATCTTCTTTACGATTTTTTATGCTACACCAAACAAAAAGGGGCCACACAAACAAAGAAGTGATTATCTCGTTTATAGATTAAAGGTGTGTCCTAAATATGGTTCAGTGTGTTTTGATTTTTGTTTTGAAAACCTTGTAAAGAAATTTTTGTTGTACATGCAATATGAGGGCTCTTATGTCTCCCAAAATGGTCACCCCTTCAATATACCACTGCCATGATGTTATACTAAACCTCTCAATATACCTGCCCTTATGTGAGGGAAACTATTGGTATGCGAGAGCAGAACAGTACGTGGAACATAGGCGGTACAGAAGGGGAATCACTCTATTTTTTACACCTACCATAGAAGACTTATCCTCATGCGCTAGGAATCACCCCCACTACACTTGTTCAACTTTCATCAGGATTTACGTCTAGAAACAGTCGCGATCGAGGTTATGTATGCAAAATTCAAGCCAAGGTGGTGATGAAATCCACTGTTGGGGTTTTATGACCAACTCCTTGATGTTTATATTATCACGTGGTGTGTGGGGTTCTTTTTACTTGCAAAAATAAAGGAAACATGCAGTAAAATTTTCTATGCAAGCAAAGAAAGCAAAAAAATCACAGAAACAAAGACAAAAAATTACAGAGAGTGTTCAGACAACCTACCTCTTCTCTACCCACACCAGATGCCCCTGAGTTTCTGCTCAAAAAATGCACAGAGAGCTAATCATCCCAGGGTGGGATGAATAGCATATTTGTATTCATCATAGGGTGGGATGAATTCCTATTTGTCCCTGGGTGAAATGAATTCCAGCTCTGTATTCGTCATAGGGTGGCACGAGCAGTAGTCCAACGCCTAAAGGATTAACACCTACAAGCAAAAACACCAGATTTTGGATCAGAAATTTGATCCCAATAGTAGGGGATATGGTCCCACCATGATCACCACTGAAAGCATGTCTACGAAAGCACAGGCATACCGGGTGTGATGCAAACAAAAGCATACGAAACGCTAAGTCCTACAAATGAACAAAGAACTAAAGTGCATGAGAAGGGAAAGCGAACAAAATGAAACGAGATGTAAAGAAAAATCAAAGTGCAGCCTCTTTTATTAATTTTTCTTGTGATCAGGTTACAATACGTCTCCCCCCTTTTCAGGGGCTTGGAGCGTTAGATATAGTTTTGTTACACCAACGGATGGTACACTTCCCTTCGGGATCTTCCACGTGCCCACATTTGAAATGGGCAGGCCAAACATCACCACCGCTTGCATGAATGCATATATAGTTCCTTTCTGCCCCTCTAGTGTCGAGATCCTATGTTTAGAGAAACAACAAAATGATTAATAGCACATGCGGATGGAGGGAAACATGCAATCCCCAAGGCCTCCGATTAATGCATACATGAAATAATTAAAACAGTAATAAAAACATATCAAAATAATATGAAACTTGAAAATAAGCATGTAAACATCATCATGAACACACTGCAAAAATAATAGTCAAGAAATCTATTGTAGATTTCTAATCGCTCCGGGGTGGGACGATTAGGACTGTCATAAAATGCCTAAAAGTGACCTCCCAAATGTCCCATCCAGAGGCCTCCAAAACACCTTGAAAACTTGGGGTTAGGAAAAATGGGGCATTTTGAGACAACCCAGAAGGTCGTATTTGGCTGATTCTACCCCGATCGCCCTGTATCTGAAGGTGCTCCCTGTATGTTAGTAAAAGCGTAAAACAATGAAAACACAGTCAAAACAAGTCAGAATGCTTTGAAATTTGAACTGCAGCATATATGAAACACACAAAACATGATGCAAAATAAATAATGAAGAAATATGCTATAGATTTCTAATCGCTCCGGGGTGGGGCGATTAGGACTACAATAGTGCGGGGGGCACCCGAGGGTAGGACACCCATCGTTTGGGGTTTGGTTTTGACACCAATCCACTTGGGATGGGTCCAAAACCTCCTAGGGGGTTGTGTCAAAAATTGGGTGTGGTATTGTGGCCAATTGTTTGGGTTTTGGGTCCGGATTGCGCTCCTAATGTTCACCCAATAATATCCCTTCCAAAAGAGAGATCAAGGATGTAGGAAGCACAATGAGGGTGAGGGTATAATTCGATAGCACTCCATTGCTCCAAATGCTCCTACTCTATCCTTATTTTTGGGTGAGAAGACTCACCATTTTATAGACCTAAAGGTCTGCTTTGAATGTGCATGCAGGGGCGCCACTTGGCCATCATGCCTTGTCAGGGGAGAGGAGATTCCTCCCTGATTAAGGGCTCCATGACTGCCTCTATGACTACCTATTTGAGCTTTGAAACACTCACTCGCACTCCCATGCATTGAATGTGGAGTTGAGTGGTGGATCTGGGCTGCCATTTGTCAAGGTTTGACTTTTTGCCCGTCAAACCTGCTATTCACCCCACCCTGGAGCGATTGTTGCTAATCATCCCGGGGTGGGGCGAATAGCATTCTAATCACCCTAGGGTGGAATTAGTAAGGATCAGGGTGCTTTAAAGGTGCCAAATTGACCTCTGACCTTCCAAAATTGCTTTGGGAGTGGTTAGGACCACTGTTTAACCTCTGGGGGCTGCCCTAGGGGCTGTGTATGCCAATTCGATCAGTGCTTGTCGTCACATAATCAGATTGGTGCTGTTTTGGTGTCTAAAAAAACATTGAACTTTATACCTTCCAATATATGAACCTAATTATATAAGAGGTTTACAAACATATCTGACCTCGATGGTTCAAAATTCCAATTATGTGATCTTATCTAAGGTATTCAAGGAAGCATATCATACTAAGTATGTGTTTATCCAAATACAAAAACTACCATGTGCTCCACCCATAGCTTATGCCACACATGTAGTCCAATCCCAATCACAAAATGCAATATTCTCCTATATCAATATCACCCATTCCAAATAATTAGTACCAATATGCACAAACCTACAAGTCTACATTATCCATTACTCCTAAGATTATTTAATATCAATGATTTAATTAATATCAAATATTGTCAATATTTTTTTTGGTAGATAAGATACTATAGCATTAATACTGGGTTTTACAGGTTGACAAAAAACCTTTTACAAAAATAAGCCTAGGGCTGTTGATGAACATGTCCTTACTAAGGATACTATATACGTAAAATCTACATGCCGCTAAAGCCATTACATCCGGTAAGGCACATAGTCTGTTATCAAAAAGAAAATTCCCATACAACATTTTGGGTATACCTCAAGAAAACACACCTGCATCATAATTACAAAAAAGAAACAAACACAAATCCCTTCCTTGAAATAGTGGGGAAACAAAAAGCTATAGACACATATAGTAGAGTATTAAAAAAACTCCCACAAGATTTGTATTGTCATTTACTCTTAATAATTCTTTAGTAATTGATTTCTTCTGTATATGACATGCTTTGGGACCACATCCCATCTTGGCCAATCAGCCTTGGAGAAGTTAACCCACTAGATAGATTTATGGCAGTGGCTATCTAGTGGTCCATGTGGCTCTAGCTCAAAGTCTTATATTGTCATTTCATTCCTACCCTATGATTATCAACCAACCTCAAATTAATAAGATGACTAGGAGCCATGTTATTTGACATGTGACTATCCCCATTAGTCTTTTTGGTATTTCTAAGAAGCATCCACCACGAATGACAACTCGGATAATTTTTATTGTGAGTCCATTTCAAAAAAGAGATGGGAATACTCATAGCCTTCGAACTTACAGTGCCTTCCCTATTGGTAAATTTGACTATCATTCTTAGAATTCTTGTTGAATAAACTCCTCTACTTCACTCGGGACACCGTGTTCCCATTTTAAAATTCCATCACCATTGACACCCAAATTGGCCAGCTTATCAACAATTTTGTTAGCTGCCCGAAAGACATGTTGGGATTTTCCATCATGTCTTCCCCGAAAAAGGATCCTAGCCTCTTCAAAAATTGTTTTAATCCTCCAAGGAGGTGTTTTCCAATTATTTAGGAGATTTATAACATGCATAGAGTCTCCTTATATGATCAAATTGCCTTCTAAGTCTTGAGTCATTTGAAGGCCTCTCCACATAGCTCTAGCTTCAGATTTGTTGTTTGTCCTTGTTCCCAAATATTTGGAAAATGCAAGCATCATATTCCCATTATGATCTTGCACAATACCACTAGCACCTACTCTTCTAGGATTTTCCTTAGCTGCTCCATCAAAATTAAGCTTAAACCAACCCGTAGGAGGTGGAGACCACTTAAAATTGGCTCTGGGGTTGACTACCCTAGGCACAGACTCATCTAACAAGGTTAAGCTAAAATATTGAGCAATCGTGGTCTCCTACAGATAATGTTTATAGCTATGAAAATGGATAAGGTTCACATTCTCATTGGCAAAGGATAGGATCCTAGAAATGATAGTTTGATGATCATGGATGACATTAAAGACCTATGGTTCCTTTCAACCACACCAAAGATAGTGATTAAGACAAATTTTCCACATGTATCTAAGTATTTGGATTGAAAAGAGGCAAGGCCACTAGACGAACAAATCAAGTACGATGGCTGGTTTAACCCATGAAATATTGAAGTCCTGAAAAACCCCACTTAGGATAGTCAAGGAAAAAGGGCACTCAAGGAAAATGTGATAAATGGTCTCCCAATTAGCCCTGCACAGATAACAATGATTAGTGATACAAATACCTTTACGCATCATATTATCAATGGTTAGAATTCTTCCTTGGATAACCAACCATGAAAAGACTACAATTTTTGGAATTAATTTTTTTATCCAAACTAAGTCCTTTTGGAGGAAAAAATCATCATCATCAAGCATAAGCTTTTAAGCTAATTTAACAGTGAACTACCCATTTTTCATAGGAGCCCAGGTCACTTGATATTCCTTGGGTCTCATGGGGATAAAATATTGTCTGATAATGTTACAAAGATCATTTTATTTCGCTTGAAATCCCTAAATCCTTATTTGTTTCCATTTCATTTTGCCTTTGTCCTCAACCATATAATCATAGAATTTTCTACCAATGAGTTCTTCTGTGATATCTATGATTTGGGCTAAGTTAGGATATTATGTCAGTGGTTCGTCACTAGCCCACCAGTAATTCTAGCAATTTATCCTCTCACCATTGTCTAAAACCCATCTTAAACATTTTTTGATGATTTCCTTACATTTGAGAATTGCTTTCCAAAAATCAGAACCTCTAATTGGAATTGAGTCACTTAGAAATTCCATATTTTGAAGATACTTTCGTTTGATGATAGTTTTCCATTCATTTTCTTCACCAAAAATGAGGTGCCACGCCTGCTTAGCTATTAAAGCTAAATTCATATGAGCATTTATCCTCAGATCTAAGCCCCCATTTTCCATGGTTCTGCACACTTTGGTCCATTCTACAAGGTGTATCCTTTGTTTCTCCTCTGATCCAATCCATAAAAATTCTTTTTAGATTTTCTCAATTTTTTGGAGTACCTTCATAGGGGATATGAAAATGGAGAGAAAATAGACTGGAATGCTCTTAAGAGAGGCCTTAGTGAGGGTCAACTTTCCTTCTTGAGATAGAAGATGACCTTTCCATCCAACAAGTGTTTTTTGAATTATTTCAATAACCTTGTCCCACATTGACTCTCTCGGAGAACTAATGAAAAGAGGGAGACCAAGATACGAAGTGGGGAGATTTGTTATATCACACCCTAAATTTTTTGCAATCCTTCCTTTCCTTTGAATGGGGGTGTTCAAGAAATATAACTTTCTGACTAGCATCATCCTCGTAGAGTTGTAGGATGTATTTAATTCTTTTAGCTTCAACCACCAATGCCCTAGTCAATAGAAGGGTATCATCGATGAATTGTTGGTGAGAAAAAGACCTAGTGAGAGATGTTACCTTGATTCCTAATATTAGCATTGAAATACAAGCATTTTTTATGGTTCTACCTAAAGCTTCTGCCATAATGATGAATAACATTGGGCTGATAGGGCCCCCCTACCGAATTCCTCTATGACTTTGAAAGTAATCAGCAGTTGTTCCATTAACCAAAATTGATAACCATGCTTTAGAAATGCATTATTTTATCAAATTAACCCATTGGTGGTGAAAATCAAACTTAAGGAGGACAAAAATTAGAAAGTCCCAATTTAGCCTATAAAATGCTTTGTTTATATCAAGCTTGAGAGCAAAAATAGACTTGTTAGTCTTATGAGCAGAGTGCAGAGCTTCATGAACTGTGATAACTCCATCCAAGATTGACCTAACCTAGATAGAGATTTCATGGCATGGATTTATGATGTGAGGTAGAAAATATCTCATTCTATTTGCAATGGCTTTAGTTAGGATCTGGTAAGAAACATTGCACAGACTGATTGGCCTGAAGTCAGCCATAGATTTAGGGGTTTTCTTCTTAGGAATTAGAGAAATAAAAGTAGAGTTGAGACCTTTTAGGATATGATTGCTTGCTTGGAATTCTCTGACAACAAAAATTACATCCTCACTTACGATTTCCTAAAAATCCTGATAGAAACGAGGGGGAAATCCATTGGGTCTTCAGGCTTTGTTTGGTTCTATGCTAAACAAGGCTTCCTTAATTTTCTCATTAGAAAAGAGAGCTATAATATTAAGGTTGATATCCTTATTTATTATGCTAGGAATGGATTGCAATAGAATAGCTTTGGCCTCCTCATTGCACTGCGATTCCTAACCAAGGATAGATTTGAAATAAGTTACTGCCTCCTTTTTTATTTTTGTTAAGTCCTTAGTAATAGAACTATCTACTTTTTTTAAAAATTTTATCTTGTTATTGCTTATGTTTCTAAGCATGGTGACGTGAAAAAAATTAGAATTTGAATCTCCATATTTCAACTAAAGAGCCCTTGATTTTTTCCTCCAATAGATTTCCTCATAGGCCAAAATGTTATGAAACTCTACTAGTTTTATTTGTCCCTCCTGCCTAGTAGTTTCATTAGCATCACCGTATTGAATCCTCCAATCAATTATCTTCACACTTTCAACAACCTATTTTTTATTTTCAAAGAGGTTCCCAAAGACCTATTTGTTCCAAGTTCGAAGCTTTTCCTTAACAAACTTTAATTTGCTAGCAATTTTAAAAGCTACACTACCCCTGACAGGCTGCTGCCACCACTAAATTAAGTTATCTCTAAAACTGGAATGTTTGATCCACATAGATTGAAATATGAAATGTTTCTTGAAGGACAAAGATTTAGGGATCTCCAAAAAAATGGTATTATGATCAGAGGCAATTTTAGGAAGGGCTTGTAGGGTAGAATCACCGAACAGAGTTGTAGCCTCCTTTGATAGAAAAAATTGTCAAGCCTTTCTTGAATGAGATGACACCCTATCTACCGATTGCTCCAGGTATAATTCACTCCTCTAATTTTTACATCCATCAACATGTTGGAGTTCACAAAGTCATTGAACTCATGTATGCTCCTAATAGGTGGTCCATTTCCACCCATTTTTTTGAAGGGTAAAGAGGAGTGTTAAAATCCCCAACCAGAATCCATGGGACATTATGGAAGATTTCATTCAGATTACCTAAGTACTACCACAGTAGAGCTCTCCCTTGAATTGAACTTGGGGCATAAATATTTGAAAGTATCCACGACCTGTTGCTATTTATTTCCTTAAATAAAACACTAAGAACCCTGTCATCTTTCTAAATAATGGTGCCTTTTACTATCCAAGGATCCCACAAAGTCATAATGCCTCTAGATGATCCTTTGGTTGATATGCAAACCATATACCCTTGATTCCAAATTTGTTTTGCTACTTTTTTTGAATGAATCTCATCAGTTTTGTTTCTTGCAACATGATAATAGTTGGATTCACTTTATTTCTTATTACACTGACTTCCCTATGTTTATGCAGGACATTGAGGTCTCTTACATTCCATGAGAGGAACTTCATTTAGATTATTTGGGATTTATTCCTCTTTGCCTCCCTTGAGGGGGTTTTCCTAATTTGTTGTCTTCAAAACTCGTAATAACCTATTGAAACAAGGTTCTCTATTTTACATTGGCAATATTATTATCAGTTTTAATTTTTTGATGCTCAACGTTTGATATTCTCCCTCTTATTTTTTCACTACCAAAATATATAGGAGACTTCACATTCCTCTTGGTTTGTTTAGGACTAAACTGGGAGGAGGCAATTTTTTGCAAAACCGGACTACCATATTCCTCAGTCTAAAGAGTTTCACATATCTCCACCCCTACGTCCAAATATTCTCCTTTTTTCCTATATTCCCCTAGTCTACGGGATGACCACTTAGTAGGATTCACCTTGCTCCTAGTGATGATGTTAGGGAGATGAGATTTTCTATTTTCCAATGCCTCAACTTTCTTCCTAAGTTCTTCGGCATTAGGGTTTGGCTTTGGGATGCCCACTAGACGTAAATTATTTTCAGCATTAGGGTTTAAGGATCCTGACTTGTATGGGGATTCTAGATAATGGGCATTAGAATTTGGCTTTGTAATGCCCATAGGGCTTACGGTAATTTCAACATTAGGGTTTGAGGATCTTGACTTGAATGGGGATTCTAGAGAGTCAAAAATGTTAGCCTGAAGGTTCTAGGCTTCCATGTCTTCTGATAATCCTTCTACTCCCATATTGGATAGAATTGAAAATTTATTTGAAACTAGAGGATTGGAACTTACCTGAGTATTTTGGTTGCCAACAACCTATTTTTTTCCTTTGTCTTGTTGGGACCCTGCACCCTCTCTTTTCTTTTTTTGGTAGACATAGTTTTCCTAATTGAAATCATTACTATTAATATTAACCATTAACGTCGATATTAAATATTTTATGTATTAATAATACTAACACTATTATTAATACCTAATTTGATTTAACCAAATAGATTCCATGCTTCAAACACATGCATAAATAACGAAGGTCCTACCATTTTTCTAACACGTGTCAGTTTTTGCTGAAGTGACTACATCTGGTACTTGTCACAAATTTGGTTTTCTTGTTCTATATTATAAAATTAGTCCCTATCACAATATTGGTATTAGTATTTCCTATCACAAACTCATTGTTATTTCCTTGTCCTATAAACCCAAGGCCTTTATATTTTGGCCTTATTTTTGGTACCAAAGGTTCTTTCATGCCTTGCTCATATTTTTCCAAACTTGTACCTTTGTATCCCATTTTATTTAATAATTTTGAACCAATCCCTTTAGTATGTATTTCAAAATAACCAAATTCATCACCACACTATTTTCTAATACCATTTGAATATCATAAATCATCACAATAATATTCATAACTTATATTAATAGATTCAAAAGTCTTAAACCATCATAACTATCAATATATGAATATTCATCAATACAAATATTTTTTGTACAAATATTCTCATGAACAATGCTTAAATCACTAGTGTCGCATGCTTTATCTATTTTTTATACTAGGTCTCTAGTGTCACATTGTACATGTACCATCTTGGGTTTCAAATCACATCCCATATCTATCCTCTGAAATATTTCATGCGTTACAATTTGCATCTTTCATCATGAACATATTTTTTAATTTATTTATTATTTCTTCTTGTTTTTAACACTATTTTTGTAAAGCATACTCTTCACAATCTCTTTTTTTTAGTAGATTAACTACCTTTTGGTACCATATAATTTTTATTTAGTTCTTCTTCCTTTCATGAATTGAATATTTATTTTTCCATAAGAACCTTGTCTATTGATCCATATTCTTCTTCATTATTATATTATGATTCTTGTGCCTTTTGGACCATATGCAATTTTTTTATTTTGCCATATTGGGTACTATTTTTGTGTTTGCATATATTATAGCTTATTTTATTGATATTACCTTTGTTTTTTCTTTGGAAAGGTTTATATTCTTGATTCCAATGATTTAATAAATTAAATCTACAAAAATGTCCTTTTCTACATATATGACAATATAATTTTCTCCATTTTGGCTGACTTTGTGATGAGGCTGAGATCAAAAAAAAATTTATGTTACTTTGTGATTTCCTTATTGATATAAGAGCATTGGTTGATAAATTATCTCTTAATTGATTTTCTACTTCATATTGTTTGAGAATATTAACTAATTCCTTAAATGAAACCTTTATGTTTCATACTTGGAGAGATGTGACCAATGTTTTAAATGAATTAGGAAGTGCTCTTAGTGCAACTAAAACTAAAATCTTATCTTCAACTTTTTCTCCCATGATTTATAATTTTGATTTCAAGTTTGCTATTCTTCTAAGAAATTGTTCTATATTTTCACCATCTTGAACTCTTAGTGTATATAGTTGTGATTGTAGGTGAAGAATAGTGGCTTCATTTCTACCTTCGAATATAGTGCAAATTTTATCCCAAACATATTTTGAAGTTTTAGCCTCACTTATATGTGCTTGTATTTCATCTAATAACCTAAATTTTATTAACATGAGTGCTTTTGCATCTCCTTATTTATATTTTTATTTGCTTGTGACATCTTTAGAACATGTTTCAACTCTAGTGACTATATCCCAAAGTTTTTCAACTACAAGTATTGATTTCATTTTATTTTTCCAAGGAGTGAAATTTGGTCCCTTAAGTAATTGAAATTCTTTGAGAAATATTTTTGTATTTGACATGGTTGTGATTTCTTGTATTTAAAGACTATTTCCTTCAATTGTGTTCCAATTTTCCAAATAAATGTGGAATCTCTGAATAAAATGTGGTCTTCAAAACATTAATGTCCACTTTCCTTTTTTTTTTAAATTCAAAATTTCCTCTTTCTATTGTACAATTAAAAAATTCATTTTATTTTAAATTTTTCCTTTTTAAATATTATTCTTTGAATAAATAAAACCTCTCTTTTTAAAGAAAAAAGCCTTATTTATTTGAATAAATCCATTTATGAGAATCAAACTCCTAAACTATTCTTTAAAAACTTAATTTCCATTTAAATACCAAGTCTCCACCATGTGCTTTAGATAATAAAATTAAAAGTGATGTTAGACAAAAAATTAAATTATTAGGAGGAAGATTAAAAAATTGTCAACTCAATCTATGTTAAATCATATGTTTGAGTATGATAACCAATATTCATGTTGAGAAAGAACCATCATAATGTGAAAATATCCTTTCAAAACTTACTACCAAATATGGAATATCCTTCAATGATAATGGTGTTAGATATATCATGTAATTTATAAATTTGTTTTAAAAATTATTTAGCTACTTTGCTTGTTTAAAAAAAAATATAATTTATAAATACATACTTAGATAGGCGATTCATCAAAACAAAAAATATATTTGTTCCCATATAATTTACTAATTTAGGAAGTCTGTCAATAGAATCCATAAAAATAAGTTTTTATTAAAATAATGGAATGGACAATAGTTATAACAATATTTAGGCCTTGATAATTTGTCCTTTATTTCTTTGGCATGATTTATATTCTTTCATAAACTCTTTGATATATTATTTCATCTCCTGCTAAGAGAGAGATCGCTTCTTTTTTTATTGATTTTAACAAAATCAAAAATTAATTATTGTTAGAGATTCTTGGAATTCTTAGGACTTTGTGGATGGTTGCATCAAGAATATATGACCCTTATTCATGGTAATCACATCTAACATTGTAAATATTTGGTCTAATGATGTGCTTGCCGGAAAACTAATAATAATGTGAGAAATATTATCATCATTATTACATTATTTTTCATCCTACTTAGTCTAAACTAGATTAGGATAAAATATTGTATGATTACTAGCAAGTTTTCATTTTTCTAAGACAACATTTGATTCTATGTCTCTCTCTCTCTCCCTCTCTCTCTACCTAACAATTGAAAACCTTTTGATGCTATTTCATTTACAAAAAATGTATCTAACATTTTTTTCTATTAACGACAATGCAAATATGGATTAAAAAATGTTTGACCACTATGATATTATTTTATTATGAGATACCTACCTATAAAATACGAATTTTATTTATTATTGCATGTAAGAAAGCCATGATTTCCTTCTTATAAGTTGATTTACCCAAATTCTTCCTAGAAAGTTATTTGGATTTGAATGTGAAAGGATGGAAATCTTATTTTAATGCTAATCCAGTATCTATTCATAAAATATCAAATTCTAAAAAAAATGGTTTATTGAATCCTAAAATAACCAAATTCTACAGCCTTTTTATTGCAAAAAATTATATTTCATGGTACTTTCTATCAAATATACTATAAAATTTCTATAATTATTTAAAAAATTATTATGCACTCCCATGATACCCAAATAACCCTAAAGACTCTTAAGGATTTTTCTTTAAGTGGTCCAATACTACATTTTATGTATATTCTTGCAATCCATATTCATAACTTGTCTAAATATAATGTGCCCCAATTAACCTATCTATAAATCCTAAGGGATAATTTAGACTTCTCATAATACAATATCTCGTTTAGTATATGAAGCACCTACTCTATATTGTTCAAGCACTCTTCCCATGATTTGTAGTAAATAAAAAAAATGTCAAAATTACCAAAAAAAAAAATTTATAGAAGGGGCCTACATAATAAGTTTATTAGGTTTTAAAAAGTGGATTGGGCCTTACATAACCAAATATTCATAATGGCCACCATGATTCTAAAACAATTTTTTTGGTATATCTACTTCTTAAAACCTAATTTGATGAAATTTTAATCTTAAATATAACTTATTGAAAAATTTAACCACATGTAGTTCATCTAACAAATCATCAATAATAGGAATAGGAAATTAATATTTGATAATAATTTTATCGTGAGGATACGAATCTAGTCATAGTCCCCAATATTTATATATATTTTTTAACATAAGCGCTATTGTAAAAAGATGGGTAGTGGTGGGTGAACAATATCATGTTATATCAAGTCATTAACCAGCCTCTCTATTTTGATCTTATACAACTATAGATATCATTAAGGCATTATATTAGTTACATAGACACTTACAAAGAAATTTATATCATGACCATTTATCCTCTTATGAAGGATTTCTTTGGGTTTTTTAAAACCCTTTTCAAATATACCAATGATGGAATACATACTAGAATGAAGACATACCATGACTTACACTTCAATTTTGATCTCCATCGTAAACATTTATATGAATATGTCTTTGCCATATTTTCTCACTAATTTCTCCATACAATATGAATTAATCCTTTTAGAATTTTATGATTGCACCCCTTAAATTTTAATAAGATCCCCATTATTTACCTATTATGTATACACTTTCAAGAGATGTTGGCTGATAACAACCAATTGAAATAACCATTAGGAACCTAAGGATAAACATGGACCTACCAAGTCAATAATATATAGACTTATAATATAGGTACAACTATAGATAGAAAGAATAATATTGATAGTCTAAAAGTAGTATTTATATCATTGTCAATCAAGACATTAGAAATATATAAAATCCTAACATACAATACCAAACTCTTTATAATATTTCTACCAATGACATGATGTCTTCTACTAAAATCATTTAAGATAGCATAGAAAATTATGTTCACAACCTTTAATTTTTATTTTCCATTTAAAAATGGGGTATTCAAAATATCCAAAAGGAGTAAGAATTAGAAAACATAGGTGTATATTTAATATTTGCCAAGTAGGAAAGTAGAAAAGAGGGGGTAATATGCCTCTCAAGTTTTAATTTATCATTAAAAAACTATTTGAATCATTTATAATTGATCTCCATAAATTGATTAAATCAATAAACTAGTACTTGCATATATTTAGAAACAAATGATTGTTTTAAGTCTAGTAAGTTGCAAGGAGAGAATAGTGGTCTTCAATAAAGTAGGTATTTATGTTGGTTCAGTTTTTTTTGAAATTACAATTTTAAAGCTTCAAAATATGGTTAAAATATTCAATTTTTCTTTGGGATACCAATGAAATCATCACCATTATAATGGTCTCTTGTCTCGGCATTGGTGAAAATATCACTTCATAATGTATGTCATATTTTTAAGTGAAGTCTTTCATAGCTAGCCTCACCTTATGTTTTTAAACACTATCATCCTTCTTGTACTTAATGTTGTAGACCCACTTAGTACCAATAAATATTTTATAATTTGGAAGGTGTACAAATTTCCAAGTTTCATTATTATGAATTGAATTCATTTCTTCTTCCATTGCTTGCACCCAAACATCATTAGTACAATCATCTTCAAATATTAATGAATTAAAATATGCTTGTGATAACAAACCATAGTATAACACTATTTTTTTGTGGTGTGTATCTAGCTATGAAATTCCTTTTGATCTTATTTGGTTTGTAAAAATTATGGAATTCATTTGCGATGTACTCATTTCCTCCATATATTCTTAAATTCTTCATCTAGTAGTCACTTTTATTTTCAACTTGAACTCCTTATTGAATGCTTTTCAATATTAATTAAGGAATAATACCCATGTCTTCCTACTAAAATCATCTATTAAAGTAAAAAAAAATGTTATTCTCAAAATGAGTTGCTTTACATAGGCCCTATATATCAGAATCCATAAACTCCAAAGGTTGTGAAACTATCCATGACTTAGTTATAGAGAATGCATTCGTATGTTTTTTTTCTATAATGAAACCTTCACATGCTTTATTGTGTTACTTTATTAGTGGTAGTGCTCTTACCATTTGTTTTATGTGCAATAAATTTAGGCCACTAAAAATTAAATGGCCAGACTTGAGATGCCATAACCATGTACCATTCTTTACAATAGTGTTAAATGAAATCAATATTCCACTTTGAATCTTTAGAAAAAATATTTTATTTTATTTTTGGTCCTTCTCATTTTATGTAGATTAGAATTTTCTTTTTTTCCATGATAAGTACCTTGCTATTATTTCTCATCTTAACCTCAAATATGATGGTTTCATCTAGTTGTGAGAACAATTCTCTATTTCTTGACATGTGTTTACTACAACCACTATCAAGATACCAAACATTATTTTGGATCTCTTCCCTAATATTACAATTTATCAATGTTTCTTTATTTTATTCATTCTCATTTGATTCATAATAATCATTGTGCGAGTAAAGAAGTCATTCATGGAATCATCTTCATTCATTTGAAAGTTTTCAAACTCTCTTCTCAACATCTACAACCTCACCAACTTTACTGTGTTGGTGTCTTGAAGGGAGTTTGCTAAAATCTCCCATATATGCTTTGACTTGGTTGCTACTACTATTTGGGGAAAAATACTCATTAATGGATTACATAATGAAGAACAACACCTTTTGGTCGCTCTTTCATTTTTATTTCAACACATCCTTTTTATCTTGAGAAAGCACATTATATGCTACTCATTTGCAAGTTTTAAATGCCCATTTTCTACTAGGTTCCAAAGCTCCTAAGGCCCAAATAGAATTTTCATATTTATGATCTAATAATCATAATTTTACCATTAAAGTATGGGACTTGTAGTTGCAATGGACTGCTAATAGAAGTCATTATTGCTAAAGTTCCCATAAATAGCTTTGGATTTAATACCAATTTGTTGAAGAAAATAAATTGGACCTTTAATTTTTCGAAGAAATATGATCATCAAAACTTTTATAAAAGATAAGGGATTGCACAAAGAAAAATATATGAGGATATATAAATATAAAATTCCCACTATTATATTAATAGAAAATTGTGCAATAACTTTACAATCTGAAGCTTTACCAATGGCAGCCCCTCTTTTGTCAATCAAAGGCATTTACATCAATGAAACCTTTTAATCAAGTAAAAGTTATATATCATAAATGTATCTTCCGATAATCAAAAGTATTTCCAAGAAATATCTTTTCTCAAGAATAATACTTTTACCAAAACTACTTCTTAACAAGCAAACACATTCATCAAATGTTTCCCTTCTTCACACATAAACAATTCTTATCCTTTGCAAGGATGCAACTTGCACTTCTAATAGCGAACTTCTCAACACTTACTTTTGTTTCTCCTTCTTTGCGTTAGCAAATCTCTACTTCCATATATAAAAATTAAATCACACCTAACACTCATATATATATAAGGTAAAAGGGAAGAATGGTTTAGCTAACCCTTTGATATGCATTAATTATCAAATATGTGTCTATCTAATCTTTCAATAATTGCAACTACTAAAAGTAATACTAGTGATGTGAAGTACGATGATGGATTCTTTCAATATAGGTAAATGTTTAAATATTTAAGATAAGGTTTAAAATTTCAATTTAAATATAAAAGGTTGTATATTCTAAAAAAGAGTTTCAAATTCAAATTTAATTTAAAAAACTTCAGATAAAAATTTAAATATTTTATAAAATATATATATATATATATATATATATATATATATTTAAGATAAAAATTTACAATTTAAATTTCAAAAAATAATTATATATTCCGAGAGTTAAAGAATTATATATTTTTTTGAATTTGGATATTCAAAACAAAAGTCTAAAACTAAACTATTATAATATTCCACCAAGCCCAAACTACAATGTTTGACATAGTCTAAAAAGTGAATGTTTAAAGTTAAATCATTATAATGTCTTAGAAAAACTACAGTCAAACTACTATAATATTTCACAAAGATTAAATCAAAGTACTACAATTTTCTACGAAGAAAAATTTCAAATTATTACAAAGACAAATTCAACCGTCAGACTAAGAAAAGTGAGATTTTATATTAGAATTCAACAGTCAGATGGCTTATACACTTAAAATGATTTTATTTGCACTAGATCCCATTTAATATTCATGAGGTTCCAGGCAAAGATTCAATTATCTAGCTATGAAATTTTTTTTGATCTCATTTGGTTTGTAAAAATTATGCAATTCATTTGAAATGTACTCATTTCCTTCATCTATTCTTAAATTCTTTATATAGTAGTCACTTTTCTTTTCAATTAGAACCACGAACTATTTATTGAATGCTTTTGAAAATTCATTGAGGAATAATACCTATGTCTTCCTACTAAAATCATATATAAAAGTAGAAAAATATTTGTTATTCTCAAGTGAGTTGGTTTGCATAGGCCCAATATATGAGAATCCACCAACTCCAAAAGTTCTGAAACTCTCCATGACTTAGTTATAGAGAATGAATCCATATGTTGCTTTTCTATAATGCAACCTTCACATGCTTGATTGTGTTTCTCTATTAGTGGTAGTCCTCTTACCATTTTTTTTTTGTGCAATAAATTTAGGCCACTAAAACTTAAATGGCCAGACCCGAGATGTAACAACCATGTAGCATTCTTTACAACACTATTAAATGAAATCAATATTATGAATCCTTAGAAGAAATATTATATTTTTGGTCATGGTCACATTTTCTATAAGTGTAATTTCTTTATCTCTAATGATGCAAGCTCCACTTTCAAAATACACTCTATGCCCCTTTTACACAAGCTACCAAAAATTTAATAAATTGTGCTTCAACCATGACACATAATAGACATGAGAGATGTATCTTCTTTCTTTTCATTTTATGTAGATTAATTTTTTTTTTTCTATGATAAGTACCTTGCTATTGTTTCTAATCTTAACCTCGAATATAATGGTTTCATCTAGTTGTGAGAATAATTCTCTATTTCTTGACATGTGGTTACTACAACCACTATAAAGATACCAAACATTCTTTTGGATCTCTTCATAAATATTACAATTTATCAATCCTTCTTTAGTTTCATCATTCACATTTGATTGATAATACTCACTATGTAGGTAATGAAGTCATTCACGGACTCATCTTCATTCATTTGCAAATTTTCAAACTCTCTTCTCAAAATCTATAACCTCACCATATTTATGCTCTAATAATCATAATTTTTGCCATTAAACTATGTGACTTGTAGTTGCAGTGGACTTCTACTAGAAGCCATTATCGCTAAATTTTCCTCAAATGGCTTTGGCTTTGATAGCAATTTGTTGAAAAAAATAAATCGGACCTTTAATTTTTCAAAGCAATATGATTATCAAAACATTTATAAAAGATAAGGGATTGCAGAAAGAAAAACATATGATGATATATAAATATAAAATACTCACTATTATATTAATAGACAATTTTCCAACAACTTTACAATCAAAAGCTTTACTGATGGCAACCCCTCCTTTGTCAATCAAAGGCATTTACATCAATGGAATATTTTAATCAAGTAGAAGTTATATATATCATAAGTGTGTCTTCCGATAATCAAAAGTATTTCCAAGAAGTAACTTTTCTCAAGAATCAAGACTTTTACCAAAATTGCTTCTTCTTAACAAGTGAAAACATTCATCAAAGGTTTCCCTTCTTCACACAAAAAAATATTATCTTACACTTCCTAGAACGAACTTCTCTACACTTTATTTTTTTTCTTCTTCTTTATGTTAGCAACTCTCTACTTCCATCTATAAAAATGAAATCACACTCAACAATCATTATATAAGACAAAAGGGAAGAATGGTTCAACTAACTTTTTGACATGCATTAATTAACAAATATGTGTCTATCTAATCTTTCAATAATTGCAACTACTAAAAGTGAATACTAGTGATGTGAAGTATGATGATGGATTCTTATAAGTACAAAGAAAACAATATGTTAGAAGTGGATAAAATCTGAATTAATTTCTAACATAAATTTTAAATATAATGGAAGAAGCTTATAAATAAAATTTAAATATTTGAGATAAGTTTTAATGTTTCAATTTAAAGATAAAAGGTTGTATATTTTAAAAAAGAGTTTAAAATTCAGATTTAATTAAAAAAGCTTCAAATAAAAGTTTGAATATTTTATTTAAAAATAAATAAATATATAAGATAAAAATTTCAAATTTAAATTTCACAAGAAAGAAATTCCGAGAGTTAAAGAATTATATATATATTTTTAATTTGGATTTTCGGAAGTCTAAAACTAAACAATTATAATATTCCACTAAGCCCAAACTACAATGTTTGACATAGACTAAAAAGTGAAAGTTCAAGGTTAAATCATTATAATGTCTTAGAAAAACTACAGTCAAACCTTCATAATATTTCACACAGATTAAAATCAAATTACTACAATTTCCTACGAAGACAAATTCAACCGTCAGACTAAGACTAAGACAAGTGAGATTGTATATCAGAATTCAACAGTTAGATGGCTTATATACCTAAAATGCTTTTATTTGCACTAGACCCCGTTTAATATTCGTGAGGTTCCAGGCCAAGATTCAACGCACAGATGGTTTCTCATTTCAGCTAACCCGACGTAGTCGACATTCAAGAAATTTGACTTTGTCATTGCCTTTGAACGTGCTGTTTCTACGCCGAGTTCAGTCTGGATTTGGAAGTAATCAACTGAAATCTTATAGCCTACAAATACGGTATTCATCATTCTTGCTAGCATCTCCTCGTTTCACTTTACGCACGGCAAGGAGCAATTTACTCAAATACCTTTCACGACAGAAATTATTCGGCTGTCAGACGGGAGAAGGGATAAATTGCTAGCATATAAGATAGTGCAGATATTTCATAGTGGGAAATACAAAAACAGCATGAAGGGGAAGGACCTTGAGGCAGAGGTACCCAGCCATGTACGTTGCCCAATCTCAGAGAGGCTAATGAAGGATCCTGTCGCTCTCTGCAAAGGTCTTACTTATGATCGACTCACCAGCGAAACCTGTTTATACACCTCCAGGAATGTCGGTTCCCTAACCAACCTGCCTCTACACTCTCAAGAATTAATTTCAAATCACACACTGCTTCGACCTGTTCAAGATTGTTGTGTACCCAACAGTACAAAGGGAATTGAATGAATGGGGTGCAGCATCAGTTCTGTCATCCCTTTTTGCTGAACTCAGTCCTCAAGCTATGAATGGGGTGCAGCAGTCAATAGAGATTTGCGAGACTCTGGCGACGTTGGTTTTGATTTTGCATCTAGATGACCAGCACCAAGCCCAAGAGTTGTTTGCCTCGTCGGATGCTAAGAGACCATTTGGCGTATCTCCAATTTAATTGATGAATTGAGAGACCATTTGAATTCTTTGGAGGAGGTGTTAACTAAGCACGAATATAGAGAAGGGAACATGGTGGTAGATTCGCTTACAAATCTTGGTGTATCTCGTTAGGGCCTATCGGTTTGGCATTCAAATTTTCTGCCTGAGCTTCTTCGCCTTGTAAATGAAGAGAAACTTTAATACCTATCAGGTGACGCTTCATCATCTAGTACTTCTGCCAATCCTCGGGTGGTGGTGGAGATTGTTAATTTTTGGTATGTGTAGACACCAAAACAGCACCAATCCGATTATGTGACTGCAAACACTGATCGCATTGACACACACAGCCCCAGGGCAGCCCCCAGAGGCTAAACAGTGGTCTTAACCACTCGCACAACAGTTTTGGAAGGTCAGAGGTCAATTTGGCACCTTTCAGGCACTGTGCTCTCTACTCGTTCCACCCAGGGATGATTACAAACTGGTATTCATTCCACCTAGGGATGATTCGCTCCAGGGTGGGGCGAATAGCAGGTTTGACGGGTAAAAAGTCAAATCTTGACAAATGGTAGCTCAGATCTGCCACTTAACTCTTCCCTCATTGCATGGGAGTGTGAGTGAGCATTTTTGAGCACTAGAGGTAGTTACAGGGGCAGTCATGGAGCCCCTAATCAGGGAGGAATATTCTCCCCCTGGGAAGGCATGATTTCCAAGTGGTGCCTCTGCATGCTCATCCAAAGAGACCATCAGGTCTATAAAATGGTGAGTCTTCTCACCCCAAAAAGTGACAAAGAAGGAGCATTTTGAGAAATGAAGTGTTGTCGTTTTACATCCTCACACCTTTTGATTTGTGCCTTTCACATCCTTGATCTCTTTTGGAAGGGAGGTCATTGGGTGATTATTTGAAGCGCAAATCCGGAACCAAAACCTGAAATTTGGCCATAACATCCTATCAAATTTTTTGACAACACCCCAAAAGAGGTTTTGGACCCATCCCAAGTGGATTGGTGTTGAAACCGGGCCCCAAATGGTGGGCGTCCTACCCTCGGGTGCCCCCCACATTGCTGCAGTCCTAATTGCCCCACCCCGGAGTGATTAGAAATATATAGTAGATTTCCTTTCAGTTATTTTTGTATCTGATTCTATGTTGCTTAGATAGGTTGTCATTCAATTTTAACATCATTTTGAGCTGTTTTGATCATGTTTTTGTTGTTTCTCGCTTTCGCTAACATGCAGGTAGCATCATCAAATTCTTGGTGATAGAGGCTGAATTGGAAAAATCCGACCATCTGGGTCATCCCAAAATACCCCATTTTATCTAACACCAACTTTGTAGGTGATTTGGAGCCTCCCATATGGGACATTTGGAACAATGCTTTTTGACATTTTGTTGTAGGTCTAATCGTTCCACCCCGGAGTGATTAGAAATCCGTGGCAAATTTTCTAACTATTCCATTTGCAATGCCCTCCTGTTAATATCCGCATGGTTCTATTAAATTTCCAGATCATTCTGATGTTATTTAGTTATCATTTTATTTATTTTCCGCATGCACTAATCATAGGTTTGGGGATTGCATGTTTCATTTTATCTACAGGTGCTATTGACTATTTTCTATTTTTGTGAATGCAAGATCTAAAAATTAGAAGATCAAAAAGGAGTCAAGACTCATCAATGCAAGTGGCGACGATGTTTGGTCTACCCATTTTACATGTGGGCACGCGGAAGAAGGAATACCATCTGTTGATGTGACAAAGACATAGTTAACGCTCCTAGCCCCTAAAAAGGGAGGAGACGGATTGTAACTTGGTTATAAAGCATATTAATAAAAATTCCTATGCTTCATATTCACTTTTTTACCTTGTTTCAATGTGCTTATGTTTCTCTCCTTTCATGCATTTCAGTTTGTAGGATTTAGCGTTAAGTTTAGTTTCGTTTACATCGCATCATGGCATTTCATTTTTGTTTCCGTATCCTCGTGATTCTAGTGGCGATCACGATGGGACATGGTCCTCTATTTTTGAGATCAGAAATATGATCAAAACTTGTTTGTTTTTTATTGCAGGTACCAAGTTTTCAAATGCTAGACTGCTATTCGCTTTAGTCTGTGACGAGTACAGAGCTGAAATTCTTGTCCCCATAGGGAGAATGGGAATTTGTCCCACCCTGTGATGAATACAACTTTGTTATTCATCTCACCCAGGGATGAATAGCTCTCTGTGCAATTTTAGAACATAAAATCAGAGGCATCCTATTTGGGTAGAGAAGAGGTAGAGGTCCTAAACACCTTCTGTCATTTTTTGTTTTTTGTTTTCTATTTTTTTGTTATTTTCTTGCTTAGGTAAAATTTTTACTGCATGTTTGCTTTATTTTATGTAAAATAAAAATAACCCCACACATCACATGGCAATTTAAACACCAAGGAGCTGGTCGTAAGACCCCAACCCTTGATCAATACCAATGGTGGATTTCATCACCACCTTGGCTTGAATTTTTGCATCCATAACCCTGATCGCTATTGTTGCTAGATGTAAATCCTGACGAAAGTTGACCAAGTGTAGCTAGGGTGATTCCCAGTGCATGAGGATAAGTCTTCTATGGTAGGTGTCAAAAATAGGGTGATCCCCCTTTCATACCGCCTATGTTCCACATACCATTCTGCTCTCACATACCAATAGTTTCCCTCAAGTAAGGACGGGTATATAGAGAGGTTTGGTATAGCGACCTAGCAATGGTATATCAAAGGGACGACCATTTTTGGGAGTCATAAGATCCATCATATTGCATTTGCTACAAATTTTTTTTTACAAAACTATCAAAAAAAAAATCAAAACACACTAAACTAGGTTTAGGGCACACCTTTAATCTATAAATGAGATAATCACTACATTGATTGTGTGGTTCCCTTTGTTTAGTGTAGTATAAAAATCATAAAAAGAGATAAAAATCCATGCATCTTGTAGGGAGACACCACCATGGTGTACACCCATAGCCAAGACCAATCAAGGGTGGAAGCTACGGAGAGTGTACAAGGGGGCACAAGTCACCTCCGCTACAGCCATAAGGACTTGGTCATTCCACCTTGGTAGCCTGACCCATGAGATAGTCCACTTCGTACGTTGATGAAATGGACTATAGATGCACCCCTTTGAGGGGCACGCCTAGTAAGAACAGACCCTTTCAGGATGAGTCTCTAAACGTGGCACTCAACATAGATGGGAAAGCTCCCTTAGATGCTCGCTATGAGTGGCCACCATGCAATGAAGCGCTAGGACAGCACAGGGTCCATCGGGAGGGGCCACATGATTACATCATCCCTCATTTACCCCCTCTTATTATCAAAAACAACAAGAAAAATCTAGAGCAGAAGGCTCTTCTGGTAGGGCGAGCCAACTCCGCATGCCCCTTTCACATTTATGAAAGGTAAAATGAGGAAGACCACTACATTCCTCAATATCAATATACAGTGCAGGAGCAATGCGCCTTCGCACCTGCTGTTTATCAAGGTCACCCACTGAGGCCAGAACCTCAGGTGAATGCTGCTAACCTCAATAGAGGGAAGCAACCTATAGAAATATCAGATCACCATGACCGAGATAGATGTGTAGGAGAGGCATCTAGGCCTCCTAGGCTCAAGACGATGGAGCAGATTGATTGGAATTTTCTAGATATGCCACCCGCTAAGCGTAGATCACGTAGCTTGAGCAAGACCAATAGTAGCTAGAACATCTATATAGCCTTAGCAAAGAGTGCATTCGATTCCAAATAGATGAGCTGCTCCACAAAAATGTGCCTAAGAGGGTTCCAACCCCTCGAACTCAAAGGGCAAAAATGTACGAAAGGCATATACCCTTAGTGCAAGACAGGTCTCCAAGACCTTACCAAGTGCTACCTTCGAGATCCCCTAGACCTGAGCGGGAGGCCACTTCCAAGAACAATGATGGGTACCCTCTACGGGTGCCCACCCATGGTCATGGGTCTCACTCGAGAACTCCTCAAGAATATTATGAGGAGTATGAGCAAGAAGAAGAGTGGGTAGAAACACTCTACCAAGGTAGAGGGGGCACTATTCGAAAACCCCTCTATAGGCCTCAAGTTCATCGTAACCCATAATAGGAACAAACTAAGGAGGAAGAGATTAAATCTTCCGATGCATATAAATAACTACTAGAGAGCTTAGAGTCTATGGAGACCAAGACTTTTGGGCCCCAAAATCCCACTTTACTCCAACTCTGTAGTCATCCTGTGCATCCGTCAGTACCAGCACCCCCATACCCTGAACACTTCAAGCTACCCCAGTTGGCAACATTTCGAGGGGGAGGAAGATGCATAAGAGCATGTGACTATATTATTGAGCCAATGCTTTGGAATTCAGGACAATGATGCTTTGCTACTAAGAACATTCATCACCACATTCGTAGGCCCTGCCTCGGATTGGTTCACTCAATTGCCAAAGCATAGCATTAGTAACTTAGATCAGCTAGTGGATGCATTCCTTGAACGCTTCACCTTCAACACCAAGAATAAGGTGTCACTAAGCGACCTAGCCATACTCAGGCAGTATGAGGAAGAAACCATGGTGGCCTATGGGAACCGGTGGAGGACTTTGCTTTCAAAGCTGCCCTACCTCCCTCCTATGTTCGACCTCACCCAAATGTTCTCAAAGAGCTATTTGAGATCGATCTTCGTGATATTATAGCTGCAGTAATATGCCACTTTAGAGGAAGCTTTGGTGCCATCCAGGATCATTGAGGAGATCAAGATTCAGGATGGTGAGATATCCAAGCCAAAGAAGAAAGAATGGTCTAAGAACACCAAAATAGGGACCATGCAATAGAAACCCGATGCGGTTAATCAGGTTGCTATAAACATCCCTAAGCTTGCACAAGCAACACCGCCCCAAAAGGATAACTATCAGGTAGTGCCTCTTAATAGTTATGATAGAGAAAATCAGAGGCAAGAACAAAATCAACAGCATTGCCCTAGGCAAAAATTCACACCTTACACAAAATCCAGAGACTCCCTATTTGACCGCTTATCAGTGACAAACTTGATCAACCTGCCTGAGAGTCAACCCATATACCCCAATGCACCAAAACCTAAGGGCTACAGGGAAGACTTGTATTGTAGGTTCCATAGACGAAAGGGACATGACCTTAATGCATGTTGGAAGTTTAAAGGCTTGGTGCAAGACCTAATAGATAACAAGACATTAGCGGTGGATAATCCTATGGCACCAAGCAACCAAAAAATGGAGGTCTTTAAGGACCCCTTGCATGCCCATGATGCGTAGGCAAAGACCCTACAAGTCAATGAGGTAACACAGAACTGCCTCATGTAGAGGTATGTAGGGATGATTAGTATAGTGACTCGGAACAAGAGGTACCCGAGCACAGCTGCCCGCGCGATAGCTACAAGAGAGGTGCCAACAATTTCACAACCGCAACATCACCTTACATAACCTGCTCTTCCTAGACCAATGGCCATGATTCGAAACAAACTCACCCAGAGTTTGAGGACCACATCGTCTAGGCTCTCCACCTACGAGCTCATACATAAATCATCGCCCCATTGGGAGGCTCTAATGGAGATACTAAAAGCCATCGAGTTGTAGACCCACAAAGCAAACTCCTTCAACAACTTCATGGGACATGTCAAAAGATGCAACGAGCCAATCATCACCTTTAGAGAGGATGAGCTAAAATTAGTGACTAGTGACATGGCAGATCCACACCTGCACGTTATTGCACGTGTCAACAGGATTGGCGGACACTGGATCATCCAGTAATATCATTACAACAATGGTATTGAAACATCTGAAGTTGCTAGCATCTCACATTGTGGCCTTCACCTACACTCTGTGAGCATTCAACAATGCAATATGTTTGACATTTGGAACAATTGTCCTACCCATCCAAGTGGGACAAAAGACTATTCCTACATTGTGCCACATCTTGGAGGGTGAGATGGCTTATAACATCTTGTTGGGTCGGCCATGGATCAGGGACATGAAATGTGTCCCTTCAATAGCTCATCAGTGCTTAAAGTATACATTTTAAGGGCAAGTGCATGTAGTCCCAATGGACTTCGATCCCTTCAAGTATTGCAATATGATGAAACTAATGCCATAATCGACCCTTCCATAAACACATTTGGATTTTCAATTGAATCCATCTAAACAATGTATGATTCTACAAGCATCCCCATTGACAAGTCCATCAAATCCCTATCTGGGTCCATCTTCATCATCTAGTCCTTCACCAACGATACCACCTATAGTGGCCACACCGAAGGACAAAGGGAAGAAACCCCTAGAAGAGGCACCGCCATCAGTCTCAACCATATCTACTAAGGAGATGCCTAGCATAATGGAAGTTGAGGCTCCTAATTCACCCGACATGGAGTGGACTCAGGAAGAACTTTCATTCCCTCCCCCTCAATCGCGAAAAATCATCGTTGAAATTGCCAATATAGGCCTGGGGGAGTATTTGGTGCAGAATAATGTAGCAACACCTGCACTGGAGTCCATGCAGGACATGGGGAGACCTCGTCTCCCCATCAGTACTATTGTTCATCTAGGCTACCCACCGAATCATACAAAATTTGTGTATGGAGGCCTTGATCATGGTATTGAACCATGCATGCAAGAGGACGAAGATGAGGAGTCCTTTGTAGAAGATGTCAACTATTTGTCCAACCCAAATTTCACTTTGAGATATCTTGGTCAATGCAATTGGCATGGATATGGGTTAGGCAGATATGAGCAAGGAGTGCGCATTATTTTCCAACCAAGATATCAGATGCCATACGACAAATCAGGAGTAGGGTTCAACCACCCTCTACCTTTGGACATCTTGGTAGAGAACATGCAAGGCCTAGGGATAGGCAACAAGGGTGGGTTGGCATTATATCCATATGCCAATCCTAACATGGCATATACATTGGGGGATTTTCTCCCATCATTGACAATCGACCTTGTTGGCCTCAACAACCCCTTCCCTTTAATCGAGAAAGGAGAAAGCTCGAAAGCTCACCTACAAGAGAGGTATAGACAAGGTCAGGAAGGATCTTCGAAATACGAGTCAACGTATGAGGTAGCACCATGGGACCCTTTTGAATCAGATATCAATCACTCACAAGTGACCCCCATGGATGACTACCAAGAAAGCCTCTTGGCAATGTTACCTTTAGATGCTCCGATCGAGCAAGCGCCACACCAAGAGAATCAAGTCCCCTCACAGAGAGTAGAACAACCTCGATGGGGCCAGATCAATTTGCTCAAGCAAGACGAGTCTCTAATGTCACAAATAGTTGTTGGAACTAATGAAGACCTTTGGATCTCTGACACTGATTATGAAGATGAACCTGAGATGGCATATCTCAATCACATGCTGCAGATGCAACAACAATACCCCCTAGATATTAACGACATATTTGAACAACTAAACATAAGGCCAGGGTATGAGTGGCACCTAAACCCAGTGCAGTGGGACCAAGTGTTGAATCTGCCACTTTGGGCATATAGAGAGCACCTACCGCCTAGAGACCCTATAGCGAGATCAGTGTCGAGGGCAGACACTGTCATCCTCCCCACACATAGGTCTGATCCATTCATGCCAATACCTCCAAAGCCAAATTTGAAGCACAAAAGTCATTCAAGATATCCAAGTCACCACACCCGCGATAATGGAGACCGAAATAATTTTATCAACATGATCTCCATTGACTTAACTGCCCCCATCCACAATCCAGCCGATCCAACAAAGTCATTATATCTAGACATAGATACTATAGACTAGGATCACATCAATTCACGACCATCCCCATCGGAGTACTGGCCTTTCGATGAGATGCTTCATTTCACCCCAGGGCCAACTCAAGATATATTCCATTTTGAAGGGGAACCCAAGGTTCCCAACGTAGATCTAAACTCAGCAAATGATGTCCGCTTGATCCCAACTCCACACCAGTTGGAGGACGAATCCCACATGTCAGTCGAGGAGACGACTAACGTAGACATTGGCTCAGATCCAATGAATCCACAGATTATCAAGCTGGGGGTAAGCCTATCCCCTAAAGAGCAAGCCGACTACATTACCCTTATTAAATAAAAGAAGGAGGTTTTTGCATGGTCCTACAAAGACATGCCAAGGCTAGATCCGCAGCTAGTCATATTATGCTTGATCCGACAGTCAAGCCAGTTAAGCAAAAACCAAAAAGCTCCAAGGATTCCCCTAGTCACTTGGTCAATCCAAAAGCTCCAAGGATTCTCGTAATCTCTTGGTCACCCAAAAATGCCCCAAATGTGCCCACAAACCCTTTGGTCAAACAAAACGCCCCAATGGTACCCATCATCCCTTTGGTCAAACCAAAATCTCCAAGGGCTCCCACAATCGCTTGGTCAAAAATAAGAAAATTCAAAAAATAATAAAACCATCAAAAATAACAAAAAATTGCATCTCCTTTCAATGCATTCTCAAAATCATCACAATAATAAAGAACTCTTTTGCATCTCATTGTAATACTCACAAAAGTCAATCCATTGAAAACACAAAAATAATTGCTACATTAAGCATCACATCCATACATAGCAGATTTGTTGGTCATACAGGTCAAGGGCACCATAGACTGTAATTACTCGGCAAATCCATCATTTTCCACATTTTTTAAACAGTCCATCAAATATAAACACCATTCACATATTTTTGCCCTATCATAGTCAGTTGTCTTCTAAATGTATCAAGATTTTTTGTCATTCAGCTCTCATTATATTTCTAGCCAAATACTGTACAAAGTCAGACAAATTTTATGAAGGTAGAGTTCTACTCGGATCACACCTTGTTACGTAGCCTCCCAACACAAATTAAAACACATAAAAATTCCCAAGTTGTGTAAATGAAAGATGAAATAAGCATCTAGTGAAAAGGTTATCTTGCTCATCCCCCTATGCAAATGACCCAAAAAATGCTGAGTGTTGGCAAAAGGACAAGCATCTTCCCTACCCAATTCCCCAAGAATCCCAATTTCTCAAAAAAATTGCAAAACATCAAACATTTGCAAAATTCAAAACTCCAAAAAATTTGACATCACAACCAAAGTACATACATCAAAAGGCACATACAATAGTGATTCTCATCACTCAATATCCAAATCCCTTGCTCAAAAGAAAAAAAAACAAAAATAAAACATTGATTTTTATCACTATCAAAGAGCAAGTATCCCAATACAATTGAAGAAAATAAGGGAGTCAAACTTGAATCCCTAGAACTCTTAGCATTCAGAAGGTCATGAGGTAAACCTCAATATTGATTTTGTGGATAACCTATCGGTCACTGGTGGCAAACCTCCTGCATGATGATATATTTATCACATTAACTTGTGTGCAGATCAATGTTTGCATGTGGATGAGCTAGCTTATGGTATCTTAGATAGCACCACAAATTAATCTGACTAAATACAACAAAATAGTTAGTGGAGCTAATTAGGTGATCCTCAGTACAGGTTTGGTTGACAACCTATCTGGCACTGGCGGTATCCTGACAAATACCACATCAACAAACTCAATTGCACACATAGGGATGTGAAATAACTTGGTTAAAAACAAAGTCGGATTCATACCTTGTTTAAAATTCTTATCAGATAAAAATACAGTCTTGACTAGTTAGTTAAAACACTTGAGTCTCAGAAAACATTAACTACATTCTAAACCAACGGTGATATCTTTCATCCTTGCATCGCCATTAGAAAATACAAAAAAAAAAAACATGTATACATGAACAATCATTTCCCATAGCAATCACCTAGGACAAAAAGCCATAAGTTCTAAACAGTCTATGGTGCCACCACCAAAAATCACAAATTCAATTCATTCATTCCATTTGCATATCAAAAAGCCATAAGTTTTGAGCCGTTAAGTTTAGTTTCGTTTACATTGCATCTTGATAACATTGCTGAACAAGGTGCCTTTACAGCTCTGCTCCTTGGCATGTAATAATAGACGTCGGGGTCACAAATCCTCACTATCCTATTCCCGAAGAAGGTTACCATAGCCGGACCGCTCCACGGGAGGACGAATTGTTGAGAATTTCTTTCCCAAACGGTGTCCCAAAAAGGGTCCAAACCCACCCAACAATAGCAATAACATTACCAAACAAGGCACCTTTGCGCCTCTGCTCATTGGCATGCAAAAAATACGTCGGGGTCACAAATCCTCACTATCGTATTCCCTAAGAAGGCTACCATATCCGGACCACTCCATGGGAGGACAGATTTTTGAGAATTTCATCCCCAAACGACGTCCCAAAAAGGGTCCAAACCCACCCAAAAATAGCAATAACATTGCCGAACGAAGGCTCATTTGCGCCTGACATTCTTGGCATCCAAAATAGACATTGGGGTCATAAATTGTCACTATCCTACTCCCTAAGAAGGCTACCATAGCCGGACCGCTCCATGGGAGGACAAATTTTTGACAATTTTAGCTCCAAAATGCATCACAAAAAGGGTTCAAACCCACCAAAAATAGGTCAGAAGGTTCAAAAATTGCATAAGCATTCAATGGAAAACAAATGAAGGCACCCTTACAATAGTTATCTTGGGTCAAGAAAATCGTTTCTTTTCTCATTTTGGTCATTCCCTCATCGATTCGTCGCTTGAGGGTGTAGTCACACTTAGTCACCAATCAAAAAATACACACCCAATTAAGGAAATGATATGCATTCAAAGAATCAATCACAAAGACAATCACACCCCTACCTGGGGTAGCAAAAAATTAATAATCACAAGTTGATCAAACAACCAAGAATTTGTAAATCATGAACTCAAGGTTCCCACAGACAAAAGGTTATGCCCTTTGCCTATTCATGATTGATCAATGTCCAAGATCAAGTAACACCTCACCGAAAAATGTTAACACTTGAATTGAGTTCCTTAGCTCATCAAAAGCAAGGATTCAAGAATGCATTCCCTTTCGAGACTTGGGCCATCAAAATTTGGTTAGGTTACTGAGAAACCCTAATCATTAGTGCTTTGGTTATCTATTTTTGCTCAGCACTGTGCCACGCACAACGCATCCCAAAAAGGGGCATCTATAGACACAAAAATAACACCAATCTGATTATGTGACTGCAAACACTAATCGCATTGACACACACAGCCCCCAGAGGTTAAATAGTGGTCCTAACCACTCGCACAATAATTTTGGAAGGTCAGAGGTCAATTTGGGACCTTTCAGGCACTCTACTCTCTACTCGTTCCACCTAGGGACGATTACAAAATGGTATTTGTTCCACCCAGGTACGATTAGCAGTATTCACTCCAAGATGGGGCAAATAGCAGGTTTGATGGGCAAAAAGTCAAATCTTGACAAATGGTAGCTTAGATCTACAACTTAAATCTTCCTTCATTGCATGGGAGTGTGAGTGAGCATTTTTGAGTGCTAGAGGCAGTTACAGGGGCAGTCATGGATCCCCTAATCAAGGAGGAATCTTCTCCCCCCTAGGGAGGAATGATTTCCAAGTGGTGCCTTTGCATGCTCATCCAAAGAGACCGTCAGATCTATAAAATGGTTAGTCTTCTCACCCCAAAAAGAGATAGAGAAGGAGCATTTTGAGCAACGAAGTGTTGCAGTTTTACATCCTCACACTTTTGATTTGTGCCTTTCACATCCTTGATCTATTTTGGAAGGGAGGTCAATGGGTGATTATTGGAAGCGCAAATTCGGAACCAAAACCTGACATTTTGCCATAACATTATACCAAATTTTTTGAAAACATCCCACAAGAGGTTTTGGACCCATCCGAAGTGGATTGGTGCCAAAAATGGGGCCCAAATGGCGGGCGTCCTGCCCTCGGGTGCCCCCCACATAGCTACAGTCCTAATTGCCCCACCCCAAAGTGATTAGAAATATGTAGTAGATTTCCTTTTTGTTGTTTTTGCATCTGATTCTATGTTGCTTAGATAGGTTGTCATTCAAATTTCACATCATTTTGAGCTTTTTCTATCATGTTTTTTTTGTTTCTCGCTTTCGCTAACATGCAAGTATCATCATCAAATTCTTGGCGATAGAGACCGAATTGGAAAAATCCGACCATCTGGGTCGTCCCAAAATACCCCGTTTTATCTAAAACAAACTTTGTAGGTGATTTGGAGCCTCTCGGATGGGACATTTGGGATAGTGATTTTTGAAATTTTGTTGTAGGTCTAATCGTCCCACTCCAGAGTGATTAGAAATCTGTGGTGAATTTTTTGACTGTTCCATTTGCAGTGCCCTCCTGTTAATGTCCTCATGATCATTCTAATGTTATTTAGTTATTATTTTATTTATTTTCCGCATGCACTAATGCTTGGGGATTGCATGTTTCATTTTATCTACAGGTGCTATTGACTATTTTTTGTTTCCTTGAACGTAGGATCTCAACATTAGAGGAGCAGCAAGGAGTCAAGACTCATCAATGCAAGCGGTGGTGACGTTTGGTCCACCCATTCTACATGTGGGCATGCAGAAGAAGGAATACCATTTGTTGATGTGACAAAGACATAGTTAACACTCCTAGCCCCTGAAAATGGAGGATACAGATTGTAACTAGGTTCTAAAGCATATTAATAAAAAGGGTTGTGCTTCATATTCACTTTTGTACCTTGTTTCAATGTGCTTATGTTTCTCTCATTTCATGCATTTCAGTTCGTATGATTTAGCGTTTAGTTTAGTTTCATTTACATCGCATCTTGGCATTTCATTTTTGTTTCCGTATCCTCATGCTTCCAATATGGTAGTAGAACACCTTTAATTCTGGCACCTGTGTTGTCTTCTCTAGTTCTATTGGCACGAAATTCATCCCTGGTGGTGTCAGGAGAACTTTCCCCTCCTCTAGCTTTTTAAATCTCAATTTTCAAAAATAATCCTTCCAACATCCTCTCGGTTGATGGTTTGGTGGGCCTCCCTTGTTGAATGTTGGTTTCTCGAAACTTCCCTAAGCATATTAGTGTCAGACTGCTTATTATTTTGTGCTTCCTTTCCATCTTATCTTAGGAAGTCGTTGATTCTTCTTCTCAATATTGAGAAGGCTTCAATATTGGGAAGCCTTATCGAGTCTCATTTTTCTCTAAGTGGGAGTGCCTATGTGGCAACATTTTATTTCATTTTCTTCATATTGCCCTCACACATGTTGGTGGATTTCATGAGCTTAAGACAGATTTTTTTGGTGGGGTTGGCCCTCTCTTTGAGGTTTTTGAGTTTTTTTGGTCCTCCCCCTTGTTGTCGAGGGGGGGGTTTTTGATTATTTTCACTGTTTGGTCCCAACGTTTAGATGATGGCTCCTCCCTCTCTCTCCATCTCCTGATTTCGATGTTCTATTGAGATATTTTCATAAGGAAAAAATTATTGATGAGTTTATGCCCTGGAGGACATTTAGAAATAGAAATGCTTTGTCTTTAAAAATCTGAAGCTTATTGATATCAATCAAAGGAATATTTAGGGCTTGTTGAAGATGGCATTGGACTACTCCAAGGATATTTCCCATTTGGCTGCTACTATTGCTCAAGAGGTGGGTATGTTGGGGTAGAACCATCTCAGTTCTCCTCTCTGTACTTGTTCTTGGGTCTTGGTTTTGTGCAGTTTCTTTCTGGTTTACCCCTCTTTGTCTAGTGGGGTGTTTAGTTCTGGTTTTTTTTTCCGGGTGGCATTTTGTTTGTAAAGGTTGTGGGAGTCCTTTAAAACCCTCTTTCTTATTAATAGTACCAATATATATATATATATATATATATATTCATTATTATATTAATAGATAGTTGTGCAACAACTTTACAATCAAAATATTTAGCAAAGGTAACCCCTCCTTTGTCAATATAAAGTGTTTACATCAACAAAACCTTTCAATCAAGAAAAAGTATATATATAGAAAGTGCCTCTTCTAGTAATTGGAAGAATTTATTTTGAAGTATTTTCAAGAAGCAAATTTTTTTATAATTAAGACTTTTACCAAAAATGCTTCTTCTTAACAAGTGAAAACATTCATCAAAGGTTTCTCTTCTTCAAATAGAAGGATTTTGTATCCTTTGCAAGGCTACAAATTGCACTTCCTAGAGAAAACTTCTCCAATATTTCTTTTGCTTCTCCTTTTTTGCTTCAACAACTCTTTACTTCCATCTATAAAATTGAAACCACATCCAACACTCATATATATATGAAAAAAGGAAGGAATGGTTCAACTAAATTTTTGACATGCATTAATTAGTGGACACATGTCTATCTATGCTTTCAACAACTACAACAACAAAAAGTAAACATAAGCATTGCAAAGTATGGTGATGGATTATAACAACTATGGTGAAAAAGATATTTCAAAAGTGGATGAAATTTGGATTAATTTCTAACACCCTCCCTTAACCCAAATTTTACAAAAACTTTGACACCTAAAAATTCCTTCAAGTTTTCAAAATATTCCTTCTTCAAAGGTTTTGTGAAGATGTTTGCAACCTGATTTTTGGACCTATAAAACAACAATTCAATTTCATTATTTTTAACCAGCTCCTTGATGAAGTGAAACATATGTCAATGTGCTTACTTCTTCCACGAAACACTAGATCCTTGGACTATGGCTAAGTTATTGTCACAAAAAAAAATTGTAACTTCTTATTGATGATTCAAGTTGCATAGAATTATTCTAAGCCAAACTGCTTGACATGTTATAGATGTGGAGGCAACATACACTGGTTTAGTAGTTGAAAGTGCAACAATGGGTTATTATTTGGATGACCATGATATTTCACCTAATTCAAGATGAAATGTGTATCCAAAAGTGCTCTTCATATCATTAACATTTATAGCCCAATGCTCTTGATATTGCTCATCTACATACAAGCATACTACTATCATTTCTCCTTTTGCATTGGTCTTAATGTAAAGGGTGTGCTCATATGGGTACTTGATGAAGCCATTCTCTTGAAAGTATGAGTCAATGCAACTATACCAGGCCTTAGGTGATTGTTTTAGTTCATATAGAAATTTCTTCAACTTGTATACCTTTCCTTCTTGTCCTTCCAACTCATAACTTGGTGGCTAGTCTATGTAGACCTCTTCTTCCAACACCCCATTTAGAAATAAAAACTTCACCTCCATTTGGTAAACTTTCTATCCTTTTTGGTCTATCGATGCTAGACTCATTCTCATTGTGTCAAGCCTTTCTACAAGTGCGTAGACTTCGTGATAATAAATTTATAATTTTTGTGAGTACCCTTTTACAACTAACATTTCTTTATGTATTTTGACATCTCCTTAGGCATTAAACTTTTTTTTATATACCCATTTCATGCTAATGATTTTCATTCCTATTGGAAGATCCATTAGATCCCAAGTTTAAGTTTTCTCTATGAATTCAATTTTTCATCCATGGATTTCATCCATTTGTTATTTTTAATTGCTTCTTCAAATGAAATAGGATCATATTCAGAAAATAAAGCAAAATAAAATGCTCTTCATCCTCTATTTCATTTCTTGTTACCTCATATATTTTTTGAAATCTCCTTGTCTTTGAAGGTGTTCTCATGATGGAAGAAATGGACCTCATCCTTGCACTTGACAATGAGTTTGATGACGAAGGTTTGTTGCCCACATTGATACTATTGCTAGAAGCCAATGATTGATTTATACTTTCTCTATTCAAATATTTTGACTTAATACTTGTTTTCCCTTACTAACCAACCTTTTCCAGTTCCAAGATTTGCCCTCAATGAACTTTACATATTTTATTATGATCACGTTATTTGTAATAGGGTTGTATAGTCCATAAGCCTTTGATTATTCATTGTACCTAATGAAGATGTATTTTTATGCCTTGTCATCCAATTTTCTTCTTTTCTCTTCTATGATGTGTTCATGTTGTGCATCCAAAGGCTCTTACGTGATAAGCAATTGGTTTTTTGTTGCCCTATTCATCTTGTGAGATTACATCCTTCACACTCTTTATGACATACTTTTTTAACATGTAAACTACACATGCTACAATTTCTGTCCAGGTTATATTTAGCAATATTTTTGACTTAAGCATGCTCCTTGCCATATCCATTAGCATATCGTTCTTTATTTTTATAACACTATTTTTTTTGGTGGTGTGTATCTAGCTATGAAATTCCTTTTTATGTCATTTGGTTTGTAAAAATTATGGAATTCATTTGTGATTCATTTCCTCCATCTATTATTAAATTCTTCATATAATAGTCACTTTTCTCTTCAACTAGAGCCTTGAAATCCTTATTGAATTCTTTTGAATATTAATTGAGAAATAATACCCATTTCTTCCTACTAAAATCATCTATAAAAGTGAAAAAATGTTTGCTATTCTCAAATGAGTTGGTTTTCATAGGCCCGATATATCAGAACTCACCAACTCCAAAGGTTGTGAAATTCTCCATGACTTAGTTATAGAGAATGCATCCATATGTTGCTTTCCTATAATGCAAACTTAATATGCTTGATTGTGTTACTTTATTAGTGGTAGTTATCTTACCATTTGCTTTCTATGCAATAAATTTAGACCACTAAAACTTAAATGGCCAGACCTGAGATGCCACAACCATGTAGCATTATTTAAAATAGTGTTAAATGAAATATATATTCCACTATGAATATTTAGAGGAAATATTTTATTTTTGGTCATGGTCAAATTTGATATAAGTGTATTTTCTTTATTTCTAATGACGAAAGATCCATTTTCAAAATACAAACTATACCCATTTTTCACAAGCTACCCAACATTTAATAAATTGTGCTTCAACCATGGCACATAATAGACATCAGATATGTGTATTCTTTCTTCTCGTTTTGTGTAGATTAGAATTTTATCTTTTTCCATGATAAGTACCTTGCTATTGTTTCTCATATTAATCTTGAATATGATGGTTTCATCTAGTTTTGAGAGCAATTCTCTATTTCTTGACATGTGGTTACTGCAACCACTATCAAGATACCAAACTTTTTTTTGGATATCTTCCTCAATATTGCAAGTTATCAATGCTTCATTAGTTTCTTAATTCTCATTTGATTGATAATACTCATTATACGGGTAAAGAAGTCATTCATGGCTCATCTTCATTCATTTGATAATTTTCAAACTCTCTTCTCAACATCTATAACCTCACCAACTTTACATTGTTGGTTTCTTGAAGGGAGTTTGCCAAAATATCCCATATCTCCTTTGACTTGGTTGCTACTGCTATTAGAGGAAAAATACTCATTAATCGTTTGCATAATGAAGAACAACACCTTTTTGTCACTCTTTCAATTTTACTTCATAACATCCTTCTTAGCTTAGGTTCCAAAGCTCCTAAGGACCAAATAGAATTTTCATCTTTATGCTCAATCATAATTTTTGCAATTAAACTATGGAACTTGTTGTTGCAGTTGACTGCTACTAGAAGCCATTATTGCTAAAGTTCCCACAAATGGCGCTAGCTTTGATACCAATTTGTTGAAGAAAATAAATCAGACCTTTAATTTTTCGAAGCCATATGATTCTCAAAAATTTTATAAAAGATAAGGGATTGCACAAAGAAAAACATATGATGAGATACAAATATAAAATAACCACTATTATATTAATAGACAATTATGCAACAACTTTACAATCAAAAGCTTTGTTGATGGCAGCCACTCCTTTATCAAGTAGAAATTATATATAACATAAGTGTATCTTCCGATAATCAAAAGTATTTCCAAGAAATATCTTTTCTCAAGAATCAAGACTTTTACGAAAACTACTTATTATTAACAAGTGAAAACATTCATCAAAGGTTTCCCTTCTTCACACAAAAACAATTCTTATCCTTTGCAAGGATGCAACGTGCACTTCCTAGAGCGAAATTCTCCAAACTTTCTTTTGTTTCTCTTTCTTTGGGTTAGCAACTCTGTACTTCCATCTATTAAAATGAAATCACACCCAAAACTCATATATATAAGGCAAAAGGAAAGAATAGTTTATCTAACCTTTTGACATGCATTAATTAACAGATAGGTGTCTATCTAATCTTTGAATAATTACAACTAGAAGTAAATATTAGTTATTCTAAGTACGATAATGGATTTTGATAACTATGAAGAAAAAAATATGTTAGAAGTGGATAAAATCTGAATAAATTTCTAACATAAAATTTAAATTTAATAGAAGAAGCTTATAGGTAAAGTTTTAAATATTTGAGATAAGGTTTAAAGTTTCAATTTAAATATAAAAGGTTGTATATTCTAAAAAAACTTTAAAATTCAAATTTAATTAAAAAAGTTTCAAATAAAAGTTTAAATATTTTATTTAAAAAATTAAACTTTTAATTTTGCAGAATACAACATTAAAAGTACATTTGTCTAACATCACTTTTAATTTGGTACATTTGTAATGGACCACCTAAATAATCTATCAATACTAAAATCTATATATCAAATTTAAGAGGAATACATTATGATATAATTATTGGTATATTCATTAAGAGAAGGAATACATTATGATATAATTATTGGTATATTCATTAAGAGAAGGAAGACATTATGATATAATTATTGGTATATTCATTAAGAGATATAGTTACATTATGGTATGTAAGCTTACCTACTAATTTCATCACCAATTGGATTTCTATTCTTAAACTTTTCATGAAGATATTAAGAAATCTAAGTAACACTTATTCAATGCTTTTTCAATTAAATATGATTTAGAGGTATTATTAAGAAAATTTCTATTATTATAATATGAGGTTCATGAAAACATTGCACTTTATAAATTCCAATATATGAACCTAATTATATAAGAGGTTTACAAACATATCTGACCTTGATGGTTTAAAATTTCAATTATGTGATCTTATCTAGGTTAGTCAAGGAAGCACCTCATACTAAATACGTGTTTATCAAGATATAAAAACTACCATGTGCTCCACCCATACCTTATGCCACACATGTAGCCCAATCCCAATCACAAAATGCAATAGTATCCTCTATCAATATTACTCATTCCAAATAATTAGTACCAATATGCACAAACCTACTAGTCTACATCATCCATTACTCCTAAGATTATTTAATATCAGTAATTTAATTAATAAAAAATATTAATTATAACCATTAATGTTGATATTAAATATTTCATGTATTAATAATACTAACACTATTATTAATACCTAATTTGATTTAACCAAATATATTACTGTTTCAAACACATGCATAAATAATGAAGGTCCTATCATTTTTCTAACATGTGTCAGTTTTTTCTGAAGTGATTACATCTTGTACTTGTCACAAATTTGGTTTTCTTGTTCCCCATTATAAAATTAGTCCCTATCACAAGATTGGTAGTAGTATTTCCTATCACAAACTCATTGTTATTTCCATGTCCTACAAACCCAAGGCATCCATGTTTTGGCCTTGTTTTTTGTACCAAAGGTTCTTTCATGCCTTGCTCATATTTTTCCAAACTTGTGCCTTTGTATACCATTCTATTTAATAATTTTTAACTAATCCTGTTAGCGTGTCTTTCAAAATAATCAAATTCATCACCACACTATTTTCTAATACCATTTTAATATCATAAATCATCACAATAATATTCATAACTTTTATTAATAGATTCAAAAGTTTCAAACCATCATAACTATCAATATATAAATATTCATCAATACAAATAATTTTTGTATAGATATTCTTATGAACAATGCTTAAATCGCTAGTGTGCATGCTTTATTTATTTTCCATACTAGGTATCTAGTGTCATAATGTACATGTACCATCTTGGGTTTCAAATCATATCCCATATCTATTTGATGAAATATTTCATGTGTTACAATTTGCATCTTTTATCATGAACATATTTTTTAATTTCTTTATTATTTCTTCTTGTTTTTAACACTATTTTTGTAAAGCATACTCTTCACAATCTCTTTTTTGGAGTAGATTCACTACCTTTTGGTGCCATATAATTTTGATTTAGTTCTTCTTTCTTACTTGATTTGAATATTTATTTTTCCATAAGAACCTTGTCTATTGATCCATATTCTTATTCATTATTATATACTGATTCTTGTGCCTTTTGGACCATATGTAATTTTTTTTATTTTGCCATATTGGGCATTATTTTTGTGTTTGTATATATTATAGCTAATTTGATTGATATTACCTTTGTTTATTTCTTTGGAAAGTTTTATATTATTTATTCCAATGATTTAAGAAATTAAATCTACAAAAAATGGTAATATGTCATTTTCTATATATATGACAATATATTTTTCTCCATTTTGGTTGACTTTGTGATGAGGCTGAGATCAAAATATTTTTTATGTTATTTTGTGGTTTCCTTATGGATATAAGATTATTGGTTGATAAATTATCTCATAATTGAATTTCTACTTCATATTTTTTGAAAATAATAACTAATTCTTTAAATGAAACTTTTATGTTTCATACTTGGATAGATGTGACCGATGTTTTAAATGAATCGAGAAGTAATCTTACTGCAACAAAAACTAAAAGCTTATATTTAATTTGTTTCTCCTATGATTTATAATTTTGATTTCAAGTTTGCTATTATTATAATAAATTGTTCTATATTTTCACCATCTTGAACTCTTAGTGTATATAGTTGTGATTGTAGGTGAAGAATAGTGGCTTCATTTCTACCTTCGAATATAGTGCAAAGTTTATCCCAAGCATATTTTGAAGTTTTAGCCTCACTTATATGTGCTTGTATTTCATCTAATAACCCAAATGTTATTAACATGAGTGCTTTTGCATCCCCTTATTTATATTTCTATTTGCTTGTGATATCTTCAGAACATGTTTCAACTCTAGTGACTATATCCCAAAAATTTTCAACTACAAGTATTGATTTTATTTTATTTCTCCAAGGAGTGAAACTTGGTCCCTTAATTAATTGATATTCTATGAGAAATATTTGTGTATTTGACATAGTTGTGATTTCTTGTATTTAAAGACTATATCCTTCATTTGTGTTTCAATTTTCCAAATAAACATGGAATCTCTGAATAAAATTTGGTCTTTAAGACATTAATGTCCACTTTCCTTTTTTTTTAATTCAAAATTTTATTTTCTTATTGTACAATTAAAAAAATCATTTTCTAACTTTTTCATTTATAAATATTTTTTTTTGATTGGTAGAAAGGGTGTTGAAAGGTCCCTGAACCTTGTACAAGAGAGATTACAAGAAATCCATAGCGACCGAGGTGGTCCAAGAAGAAAGGAAAAGAGAGCTGGCAAACCTCCACACTAGGGAAGGTGTCACGAAATCGTGACCAAAATGGTGATGTCGCGAAATCGTGACAAGTTGCGCCGTTGATGCCAATAGAAGAAAGGAAGTCACGAAATCGCGACAAGAAAAGCCATCGAAACCGAAGAAGGGAAGAAGTCGCGATATCGCGACATGTTGCAAAGTGTCGCGATATCGCGACAAGTTGCTAGGTTGGAGCCGGACGAGAAGAAGAGTCACGAAATCGTGACAAGAATGAAGACCGCAGCCGAAATAGAAAATGAGTCGCAAAATCACGACGAAAGTGGAAGCCTGCTGCCGAGAAGAAAAAGTGTCATGAAATCGCGACAAGAATGAAGACCACTGTCGAAGAGGAAAATTGTCGCGATATCGCGACAAATTGGGAGACCGCTGCCAAGACGAAAAAGTGTCATGAAATCGCGACAATCTGGAGGACCGCAGCCAGGACAAAAGGTGCGCGAAATCGCGACAATCTGGAAATCCGCGAGGAGGAAAAGTGTCACGAAATCGCGACAAGAAGGAAGACCGCCGTTGGAGAGAAAAAATGTCGCGATATCGCGACAAAAAAGGAAGACCGCCATTGGAGAGAAAAAATGTCGCGATATCGCGACAAAATGGAAGACCACCGTTGGAGAGAAAAAATGTCGCGATATCGCGACAAAAATGGAAGACCGCCGTTGGAGAGAAAAAAGGTCGCGATATCGCGACAGAATGGAAGACCGCCATTGGAGAGAGAAAAATGTCGCGATATCGTGACAAAAATGGAAGACCGCCATTGGAGAGAAAAAAGGTCGCGATATCGCGACAAAATGGAAGACCGCCGTTGGAGAGAGAAAAAATGTCGCGATATCGCGACAAAAAGGAAGACCGCCGTTGGAGAGAGAAAAAATGTCGCGATATCGCGACATGAAGCAAGGAAGCGTCTGAAGGCCAAAAAGTGTCGCGATATCGCGACAAGTTTGCAAAAAAGCACCCGGAGAGAAAAAGTGTCGCGATATCGCGACAGAATGGAAGACCGCCGTTGGAGAGAGAAAAAAATGTCGCGATATCGCGACAAATTGGAAGACCGCCGTTGGAGAGAAAAAAGGTCGCGATATCGCGACAGAATGGAAGACCGCCGTTGAAGAGAGAAAAAATCTCGATAACGCGACAAGCTGAGATTTTGCAACCAACTGTGAAAAGTGACGTGAAAACGCTCCAAGATGCCAAGACGCAGCCACAGGGGAAAAACCCAGAGCCCAGTAACCCACTCACATTGTGCAAACATTGGAACTTGAAGAAGCGTCCCTTAGGCCGATTGGGAAGGAATCTCTCCAAACCTGAATGTCTGTTGCGTCAACTCCCTTGTTAGCAAGCCAGTCCGTAGCTTTGTTTCCTTCCCGGTATTGATGTTGAATGATTAATTCTGGGTAAAAGCCAATTAGTGTCTTGCATTCTTCGAAGATGGAAACAAGGGCCCAGGGAGGCACAGAGGTTCCTTTGAGCCAGTTGATGCAATGCAATGAGTCTCCTTCTATGATGAGTTTATTGATAGTCAAGCCTTCCAAGAGAATCAAGCTTTGGAGCAAGGCCCGAGCCTCGGCCATATTGTTGGACTGAATTCCTAAGTTCTGAGCAAAGGCCAAAATTATTTCTCCTCTGTGATTTCTAAGAATTCCACCTCCGCCAGCCGCTCCAGGGTTGCCTTTGGCCGTGCCATCGAAGTTAAGCTTGTGCCACCCAGAAGGAGGTAAGGCCCACTTGATTACAGACCTGTCAACAGAAGTACGAGGTGTTGCAGAAAAATTGAAAAGATTGAAATGATTTGTTAAATCCAATTCAAGGCCAGGAGGGGGGGGTTTGGACGATGAGACAAGAGAGGCATTCTCCGTAGCAAGGGCCAAGATTTTGGCAACAACAATCTTCTTATCCGTGGCAAGGTTTTTGAAAATTTTGGCATTTCTCTCAAGCCAAATCTGCCACAGGAAAATGTGAAGGCAAGCTTGCCACATGAATTTGAGTTGACTGCTCTTGAAAGGCCTGGGCCATTGTTGAAAAAGGAGGGGAATGGAATGAGGGAGGGCTACGGAGATGGCGAAAGTGTTGAAAACCTGGTTGAGCACTGCAAGGGAGAAGGGACATTCCAGAAAAACATGCGCAGTAGACTCACAAGCATTTTTACACAGGATGCACCAATTGGGGATGAGAAGCCCTCTGGTTATCAAATTGTCAGTGGTGAGGATTCTATTTTGGATGGCCAACCAGGAGAAGAATTTGACCTTGGGAATGATCTTGGGAACCCGGACCAGATTAGATAAGTCACGGCCATCACTGGGAGCTTCTTGGCTGTAGTAGGCAGATTTAACAGTAAAATGCCCTGAATCTTCAAGGTTCCAAACCATGGAGTCATCTTTGTGAGAGCTGGGGATTATGCAGCTCCTCAGTAAGTTTTGTAACCGCCTAAGCGCCTCGGTGATATGTCTAGGCCCATTCAGATCCAGGTGTTTCCATTCGGGTCTTGTAATACCTGGGTTAATGAAATGACACACCTTATCTCCAAAGGTGGCTTCGGTCACCGTCTTGAGCACAACAAGATGAGGATCTTGGCTGAGAGGTTTGTCACGGATCCAAGGGTCATCCCAAAAATGAATGGTCAATCCATTTCCAAGACACCACCTTAAGCCTTCCATGATGATCTTCCTTGTTTTAGTGACACCATTCCAGAAATGAGATCCGCTAGGAAGGTTGTGCTCTCCAAGAAAGGGAACCTGATGAAGGTACTTAGCTTTGATGATGTCAATCCAGGTGGCTTTTTCGTTGATGGTAAGTCTCCAGGACTGCTTGGCAATGAGAGCCATGTTCATCCGCTTGATGTCCCTGAAGCCGAGACCTCCATCCTTTTTCTTGGAACAAACCTTGTCCCAGGCAACAAGGGGAAATTTGTTCTTGTTTTCGTTTCCCGCCCAAAGGAATCTGCGTTGAATTTGCTCAATTCTTTGGTAGATGGAAGTTGGAGCTTTGAAGATAGATAAGAAAAAAATAGGAATACTTTGCAAGCAAGCCTGGACCAGAGTGGCTTTGGTCTGCTCGACTGAGCAATGAACTTTTCCAGCCTGCAAGCTTCTTGTTGAGACGATCTAGAACAGGGTTCCACATAGCCGAGACCGATTTGCCATGGAAAAGCGGTAATCCGAGATAAGTAGTTGGAAGGCTCCCAATGATACACCCAAGGATCTCAGCAATCCTATTTTGCCTGTGGATGGGAGTATTGAGGAAGTATAGCTTGCTTTTGCGGTAATTGACTTTCTGGCCAGCCGCCTCTTCATAAGAGTCAAGGATGCTCTTAATGATTTTTGCTTCGGGGACAGAAGCATGAGAGGAAAGAATAGTATCATCCACAAACTGTTGATGGGAAATGGCATTGGTTGTTGAGGCTGGTTTGATCCCAGAGACGAGTCCACTATTGCAGGCAGCAGTAAGGGTCCTTCCAAGGGTTTCGGCCAAAATGATGAAGAGGAAGGGTGACAGAGGGTCCCCTTGGCGAATGCCTTTAAAACTTGGAAAAAAGCCAGCAGGTGAACCATTGATAAGAACAGAGAACCAAGCAGTAGAGATACATTCTCGAACCATCTTAACCCATTCTTTGTGAAACCCAAACTTCTCAAGGACCTCGAACAGGAATTTCCATGAAACCCGATCAAAAGCCTTGTTCATGTCAAGCTTAAGGAACATACTGGGTTTTTTGTTTTTAGATGCCGAATGAGCCAACTCGTGGACGGTTATCACTCCATCAGCAATGAATCTGCCTTTGACCGAGCTGCCTTGGCACTGGTCGATGATGGAGGGAAGGATGTCTTTCAGCCTGTTTGCCATAACTTTGGTGATAAGTTTGTAGATGACACTACAGAGACTTATAGGTCTGAAGTCGGAGAGGGAAGCACGATCATTAGACTTGGGAATTAAAACAATGAAGGTGGAATTGGCTTCTCTCGGCATATTTTTGGCTCTCTGGAAGAATTTAACCGCAGCAACAACATCAGGGCCCACAATATCCCAAAAGTGTTGAAAAAACTGGGGTGGAAAGCCATCGGGTCCAGGGGCCTTGTCGGGTTCCATTGCAAACAGGGCATCTTTGATCTCCTCTTCAGTGTAGGATTGGAGCAATTTCTCATTATCATCGTTAGACACCATCATTGGAATGTTCTGAAGCAGAGAACTTGTTGTGCGGGGGTGGCAGTCAACACTTGGACCTAAGATTTCCTGGAAGTGGTGCACAACTTCCTGTCTGATGGCATGGATATCAGAGACAATGGTACCATCAGCCTTGGTCAACTCAGAGATTTTATTTGAACCTCTGTGGCGCAAGGTGGAAGCATGGAAAAACTTCGTGTTGGTGTCTCCTTCTTTGAGCCAGAGGCTTCTGGATTTTTGCCTCCAGTAGGACTCTTCCTTAGCCAAAACATTGTGAAGGTTTGAAAGGAGGCATTTTTCTTCCATGAAAGTTTCAACCCTCTGATCCCCTCCCTGAATCAGATTTTCCACCCTTTTGAGCTCATCCAGCAGAAGCTTTTTTTCACTAAAGAGGTTGCCGAAAACCTCCCTGTTCCAGCATTTCAGCTTGAGTTTGACTGCTTTGAGTTTGAGGAACAGATTCGAGAGAGGGTTTGGACAAAGGTTTTGCTGCCACCATTGTCGAATGCACCGACCTAAATCTGGATGAGTGAGCCACATATTTTCAAACCTGAAAGGGGTTTTAAAGGTTTTCTGGGGTCGGGAACAATCCATAATTATAGGGTTGTGATCAGATCCAATTTTTGGGTGGCTATGAAGCTTGGCATCGCCAAAAATAGGAATGAGTTCTTTGGACAAGAGAAATATGTCAAGCCAAATTTGGATGTGATGAATGCCCGCCTGTCTGTTGCTCCATGTATAGTTGGATCCTTGGAGCGGTAAGTCCATAAGCTCGTTGAGGTTGACAAATTCGTTGAAATCTTCAATGCAGCGGCTAGTGATCGGATTGCCTCCTTGCTTGTCAAGCAGGTGAAGGGGAGTATTGAAGTCACCACAAAGCATCCAAGGAAAGTCAGGAAAGTTATTGCGCATTGCGGTAATGTTATCCCACAACAATCTTCTATTGACAGGACTGTTTGGTCCATAAACATTGGTGGCAATCCATTGAAGGTTGGTGACTTTATTAGTGAACAAAATGTTGATGGTTCTGTCAGAGACTGAAAGAACTCTCCCCTCGATAGTTGACGGATCCCACAAACAAAGGAGACCCCCGGATGCCCCTGAGGAGGGGCAAAAGGCGAAATTGCTATTTTCCCAGATTAGCTTGCAAACTTGATTGCTGCTATTCTCATCCAGTTTAGATTCTTGAAGAAACATGATATTTGGTTTTAGGTTTTTTCTCACCGACTTGACAGTCCTCTGTTTGGCAGTTCCGTTGAGGCCTCTGACATTCCAGGAGACAAACTTCATCGATTTGACTTGGGATTTGCTTTGCGACCTCTGCCTCTCCCTTGAGATGGAGTAAGTTTAGGTCTAACCTCATCCAAATCTTGATGGGTGGGTTGTTCGGAAGTAGGGCCCAAGGAGGTAGGCACAGATCCATCAGCCGCTTCAATCTCAGCTGCTTTGGCAAGCTTTTCTGCATTGGACGGTCTTCCCCTTCTCTGCTCTTTGTTGACATCAGCTTTGGGGGCGGGAATGGGAGATTTCAGAGGGCTGGATGACTGAAGAATGTCGGTGGTGTTGGTCCCAGGAATAGGCCTATGGGGGGATGGAGAGCGGGGAGACTGGCACAGGGCAACAGACTCAGGGGAGAGGGTAAGAGGACGGTTCTGAGTCGGGGGAAGGGGTGGGAAGGGAAGAGGAAGGTGAGAGGGACCAAAATCTGAGGGTGAGTTTGGGGAGGTCATTGCAGCCTTACCCTTGGACAAGGGAGACTGAATCACAGAGGGTGTGGATGAGATGTTTGGATCTATGGGAAGGTCATCGGAGATGTCCTCACTAGTTTGAAGATTATTTAAAGGAGCGAAATGATTGGAACGAGAAGGCGGAGCACTTACATTGTTAGGAGCAGATGTTTTAGGGGGGCCTACAGAACGGCCACGGCCCCTGCCAGGAGCCTTTTTCTGAACGTTGGGGATCTGGGAATCCTTCTTCCTGCCTGAATCGCTGGGGATATCTTTTTTTTGGGAAGGGCATTGAGAAGCCAAGTGGCCCTGAGTGTTGCACTCCAAACAAAAAGTGGGCTTATTCTCGTACTCAACTCCTTGACGTCTTCTGAAGCTCCCGACGTTGATGCCAATGCAGGTCGACAGAGCCGAATCCAGATTAGCCATGACACAGACACGAGCATAGGTCATTCTGGTTCTTGCTCTGGTAGCAGGGTCGATGGCAACTAAATCTCCAATCGGTTGAGTGATGCCTTTGAGAGCATCATTATAGAAGAACTATGGGGGAAGCCCATGGAGTTTGATCCAAATCGGAGCGATGTTGATAGACTGAGTTTCAGGGTCGAAATCTTCCCCCCATCTCCGCAGAAATAGGCTTCGACGACCAAAAAACCAAGGTCCACCAGTGAGAATGCGTTGGGTGTCGAGGGCATTGTTTAGCCTTATCATAAAGAACCCCTTAGGAAAGGCCACGAGCTCCATGCTTCCAGACAACCGCCATTTGGAAAGGGCCCATTCTCGGATAGTTTCCATATCAGGTCGGGCACCGACAAATTTCCCAACCAGAGAGAGGGACTCTTGAAAGATTAGTGGCTCCATAGCCTCGCTTGGAAACGAAACTTCAGTGCCCAAAATAGAGAAGGGCAAAGGAGTTTGAAAAGAGAAAGCTCCAGTCGAGGTCCTGACTTTATCCGCAAAGGACAAAGACCAAGGTCACGCTTTGGAAGGAGAGGAAGGTGAAACCCTACCGTTAACAGACGCCGGCTTCACCGCGCCGTTTGGGTCTTCACCGTGACAATTGCTGAGTGGGCCTGCAGTAGGCCCAACACCAACTGCAGGGCCCGAGGACAAAGCTGCCAGACCAGCATTCTCCATCGACCCTCCATTCCCGCCATCGCCATCGCCATCGTCCACAGACGCACCTGGTCCCGCTCCCGTGCCCGTTCCCGCTCCTGTTCCCGCTCCCATTTATAAATATTATTCTTTCAAGAAATAAAACCTTTATTTTTAAATAAAAAACCCTTATTTCTTTGAATAAATCCATTTATGATAATCAACCTCCTAAACTATTCTTTAAAAACATTATTTCCATTTAAATACCAAGTATCCACCATGTGCTTTAGAGAATAAAATTAAAAGTGATGTTAGAAAAAAATAATTATGTTAGACAAATAAAGTAAATGGTGCATCAACTTTGGCAGAATACAACATTGAGAATCACGATCATTAGGAGGAAGATTAAAAAATTCTTAACTCAATCTATTTTAACTCGTATGTTTGAGTATGATAACAAATAGTCATGTTGAGTAAGGAACATCATAATATGAAAATATCCTTTCAAAACTTGCTACCAAATATGGAATATCCTTCAAAGATAATGGTCTTAGATATATCATGTAATTTATAAATTTATTTTAAAAATGATTTAGCTACTTTGATTTTTTGAAACAAATATAATGTATCAATACATACTTAGATAGATGATTCATAAAAACAAAAAACATATTTTTCTCATCTAATTTACTAATTTAGAAAGTCTCTCAATAGAATCCATAAAAATGTGTTTTTATTAAAATAATGGAATGGATAATAGTTATAACAATCTTGAGGCCTTGCTAATTTATCCTTTATTTCTTTGGCATGATTTATATTATTTCATAAACTCTTTGATATATTATTTCATCTCTTTATAATAGAGAGATCACTTCTTTTTTATTGATTTTAAAATAACAAAGTCATAAATTAATTATTGCTAGAGATTCTTGGAATTTCTATGACTTTGTGGATGGTTGCATCAAGAATATATGACCCTTCTTCATGGAAATCACATCTAACATTTTCAAGCATTGGTCTAATGATGTGCTTGCTTGAAAACTAATAATAATGAGAGAAATATTAACTTCATTATTACATTAATTTTCACCTACTTAGTCTAAAATAGATTAGGACAAAATATTGTATGATTACTAGCAAGTTTTCATTTTTCTAAGAGAGCATTTGATCCTATATCTCTCTACCTAATAATTGACAACAATTTCATGCTATTTCATTTCCAACAATTGTATCTAATATTTTTTCTATTAATGACAATGCAAATATGGATATAAAATTGTTTGAAAACTATGACATGTTTTTATTATGAGATACCTACCTATAAAATAAGACTTTTATTTAGTATTGCATGTAATAAAGCCACGATTTCCTTCTTATAAGTTGACTTGCCCAAATTCTTCCTAGAAATTTATTTGGATTTGAATGTGAAAGGGTGGAAATATTATTTTAATGCTAATACAATATTTATTCATAAAATATCAAATTCTATGAAAAATGGCTTATTGAATCCTAAAATAACCAAAACTAAAGTTAAGCACATGGATTATTTTAAATCATGAAAGTACTCTATAGCCTTTTTTTTTTTTTTAAGTTATATTTCATGGTAATTTCTATCAAATATACTATTAAATTTCTATAATTATTTAAAAACTTCTTATACACTCCCATGATACCCAAATAACCCTAAATACTCTTAAGGAATTTTCAAGTGGTTCAATACTACATTTGATGTTTATTCTTGCAATCCATCTTCATAACTTGTCTAAATATAATGTGCCCTAATTAACCTATATATAAATTCTAAAGGAGAATTTAGACTTCTCATAATACAATATCTCCTTTAGTATATGAAGCACCTACTCTATATTGTGCAAGCACTCTTCCCATGATTTGTAGTAAATAAAAGGAATGTCAAAACTACCAAGATTTTTTTTTTGTTTTTTTTTATAGAAGAGGCCTACATAATAAGTTATTAGGTTTTAAAATGTGGATTGGGCCTTACATAACCAAAAAATCATAATGACCACCGTGATTCTAAAATATATTTTTTGGTATATTTACTTCTTAAAACCTAATTTGATGAAATATTAATCTCAAATCTAACTTATTGAAAAATTTACCCACATGTAGTTCATCTAACAAATCATCAATAATAGGAATAGAAAACTAATATTTGATAATAATTTTATTGTGAGGATAAAAATCTAGTCATATTCCCCAATATTTATCTTTTTTTTTAACATAAGTGCTATTAAAAAAAGGGGTAGTGGTGGGTGAACAATATCTTGTTATATCATGTCAGTAACCAACTTCTTGTTAGAAAAGTAAATACTTCATATTATTCAATGAAAAGGACCTTGATTAAATATCAAAGATGTACAATATGATCCATAAGATCATAACAACCTAAGTTAATCTCAACCACACAAATTTATCCTAGTAACAACTTAGGATATAATGTATATTCTAAAACCCTCCCTTAATTGGTACTAGAATATACTAACACCCCCCCTTAAGTGATACTAGGAGGTAGTGAAAGGTATTAAAACTATAACAAGTGGGATATCCACAAGTATGAGTCCCGTCAACAAGGCCTGATAAGGTACTCATGTACAATATGTGATCAAGAAGAAACTTCACTAAAGAAAAATCCCTTAAAACTAAAGTGTCTCACAAAAAGGAGTGTGAAGATAGGATGGAGAAAGAACTACAAAAATTGCAAGGGTAGTCCAAAAATTGACTCCACAAGCACGAGTATGTGGTTTCCACTTATATGAAAACAATGGGCTGATAACAAGGTCCAAAACTTATGGACAAATAATAAAACAAGGGAAATGATAAAAAATACCAAGGGAGAAAACCACCTGCTAGAATAGAAGAATAAGAAGAAGGAAGATGTGCATGGAGGATGGAGAGGAAGGAATATGTCCTCTTCAACCCCCCTTAGGAAAACATCCATTAAGAAGCTTACAAAGGATCCATTAGATGTCTCAAAAAAGTAGAGACTCGTCACCAAAATGAATGAAATCATACTCCCAAACTAATGCTTGTAACACAGATTAAGGTTGTGAACCATGAAAAAAGGTCACTAAAGAAAACTCCTTGAAACCAAAGTGTCTCACAAAAAATATTGTGAAGATAGGATGGAGAAAGAACCACAAAAAATCATAGGGGTAGTCCAAAAAATGACTCCACAAGCATGAGTATGTGGTTTCCACCTATATGAACACAATGGGCTAATTAACAAGGTCCAAAAAAGTGGACAAATAGCAAAATAAGGGCACCAATGCTGGGAGTGTCAGGTTCAACCGAGAATGCACTCCATGATACAATATCTTTGAGGCTAAAAAAATAGGTTAAAGTGCCTCAAAATGGAAAATGGACATCATCATTGTGTCCATCTCGAAAAAATATTTTCGATGACTATAAATACCCCTATGATCGGGTGTAAATGTGGCCTTCATCTGTAGGAAAAATTAACAACCTTCTTCTTTCTTTGTCAAAGGATTCTGCCAGAATATTGGAATAAAACAAGTTTAAAACTCTCCTAGGAAAAATACAGAGGTTACCAATGCTTTGATAAAAGCAAATATAAAAAATTTGCCCTCCCAAAAAACATGTGCATGAATTTCCTTAATACCCCCTCAATGATTTAATTAAAGGTGAAATATAACCTTCTCATATCATGAAGGTAATATATATTTTTTATTAAAAAATTCATTTAAAAAGCATTTTTGCCATTAAAGAATGACCATGGAAGAGCTCAAAAATATTTGGAAATTATGGCGCTCTCATATCGTGGTAAAATTTTATCACTATGCTACGAACATGCCTTTGGAAAAAAAAAACTTAGATGCCAAAAGATAGATGGCACCACGGGCAGCAACATTCTCCTCCACGACTTAAATCGGAGTTTGGAAAGTAATGGCCTCGGTATCCTACGTGTTTCAAAATCTGATATTCCTATCAAGGCACAACCTATTTTCTTCATCCCTCCATGGAGTGCCCATAAAACAAAAAAAATCTTTATGTCATGGACGAATAGTCAGAACAATGCCATAGAGGACATCTTGGCTTACGCTAGTAAAGGAACCTCTGCTTCACCATGAATCACCAGTATTTGATTGGAAAAAAGTATTTGAGTGGAGATCTGTCCTCCTCTATTAGAAAAAGTGAATATTCTCTTAAGTTCTACTAGGATAGACACACTTGAGTTTCCACTCTTCCATGTGTCAGGTGAACTCTTAATGGTGCCTTCATTAGACTTGAGTTATTCAACTTCTCCATATGTCAGGTGAACTCTCAGTGGTGTCTTCACTAGAATTGATGAGTTGTTGTAATCCAATGGCTCTCAATGATCAACTTTGCTATTTATACAAAGTTGATCCCTGGAATAAATCAATCAGTTCTATTTTGTTTCTTCAAATCTTGTAATACTTTGTAGTTCTACTCTTGGGAATTCTAACATAGTATCAGAGTAGGGTATATTCTACTAGCAATCTCTCTTGAAGGATGTTTCTCGAACTGGTTCTTAATCTCTTATTCTTTGCTTTTTTTTAAAATGGGTTTTTTTCATATTGTAGTATGCTCATATATGCAATTTTTTTAAAAAATATTTGCTTATGGTAATACCTACTGGTTTATATAATTTTGTTTTACCATTGATGCAAACCTTTCAAAATTTCTTTATTCACTACTTTGTGTATGCATATTGCATTTTTTTCCTCTATAAAATACTCCTTAACGAACATAGTTTTAAAGCAACGCTGCATCCTGTTCTAGGTGTTTTCTAATTTATCTTATTTCTTCTCCTCACAAACGCAGCCATCACTGCAATTCACTCAAGAAGGAAACTAATATAAATGAAACATCTTTTAGAGTAACCCTATTTTTATTTTTCCTCCTACTTCATCTACGTTTAAATTTTTTTCCCTTAAATGCCAACTCGTTCGACATTCAATAGCCTTTGTTGCGCATTTCATAGAATAGAAGGATAAGCGTTCAATGTAATTTTTCCCTCAATGTGTATATTTTAACATGGAGGAAAGGGAAAAACCATAGGCCCTTACTTTTGATCGGCATTTAATATTTTTTATCTTACAATATCAAATCGTTTTGTCTTCATAAATTTTAATTAATGTAAGGATCACTCTTCGCGTCACCAATTAATGACTCTTGGTCTACCTACCTAGACCAACGTTCATACTTTTTTTTTAATGTGGCCTTTGGCCAACATTTTACTGTGGTGTGCCTTGAGACTACATCTCTCAACGGGCATTTCCCTCATTAATTTTTTATATTCTTCGAAGATCTTGAGATTTTAGGAAGTATTCTACTCGAAGTTCATCATATTTGTTTGTCCTTCGGCACTCAAGAGTATCTTCTTTCTTCTTGTTATATAAACATATTTCTAAGCTTAAAATCATAACTCTTTTGTATTCCTAATATTTTCTTTGGTAAAGCCTAGATTGATATTTCTTTGGGCCCATTTTATATTGTTCCCTGTAAATTTTCAAGTGTTTTTTCTTTAGGTTAGTGTGTGGTGAGATAATTTTTTTTGCAAGTAAAAAATTTAGAAACACTCAGGTTACTACCATCTCTCTTCGACGCCTTGCTCTCAGCGTCTTCGATTCATCTTTTAAAACTATTATGTGGCATAGTTTCTAAGGGAGACTCTCTACATTGGTGTCACTCCTCTCAATGCCCCTTCAATGTGTCATATGGTAAGGTGTTATATGATTTTTTTAAATAACATTTTTCTTATCCAGTGCATATATAGAAGCAGTCTCATTTTTCTTGGACATCGTTATTGGTGCAGCAAATGTAGATGCCACCATTCCATATATATAGTGTAGATATAGAACGAGTCTCATTTTTTCTATATGTCGCCATTGGAGCGGTGAACGTAGACGTCACCCTTCCTGCTACTTGTTCATTGAAAGGCATTTTGTGGACCCTTACTGTATTTCAAGATGTTTTTTTCATTGCATCCTCTATCTGACGTCAACCCCTTTAATTTAAGTTATAATATCTTTTTTATGTATATATTGTAGCAAGAAAAAAGATAATAATTTCATTCCCTTTCCTTTTCGGATTTTTCTTCGCCCAAAAATCAAAGGATGATTGTAAAAATTTTAATAAAAAAATTGTTGTGGGGGGTTTATAGGTGCCTTTTGCACCTACACTAAGTTCAGGGGGTGTCATTGCGTCACATTTTTCCTTCTTTTTCCTTATTTAATTTCATTCTTAAGTTTTTAATATTAATTTTGTTTATATATCTTGCTTAATATTAAAAATGTGTTGATTAAATCTTCAGTCCTTAATTAAAGAAATTACTAAAATATATTTTTACTATTTCATTATTTCATTAAGCAAACTTTTATATTAACAACTTAAATTCTCTATGTTCCAAAAGTCATTAAGATTTTATAGAGATATTTTAGTGAATGAAAAATATTTCCTTTCAAAACAATCTCTATATTAATTAACTTCTTTGAAATCAATTTTTTACATATAATCAACTTAAATGAAATAAAAGGGTATTCAATCCAATCCTTACATAATAAAGAATAAATAAAATATATCTATTCTTTCTTTAATATTTCATTAAGCAATTAAAAATATTTATGTGTTCAATTTATTATTGTTGACAAAGAGTGTTTTTTAATTATCTCTTTAAAAACATTATTTCTCATTCTAAACTTCCTCAGAAGAACAAATAATTCATATCACCACTCACCTTATTGTACATACTATTTAACTTATAGTTTCCCTCAAGTAAGGGTGAGTTATTTGGTAATAAATATAGGCCTAGTTGATATTCATGTATGTTCCAAGTTTCATATCTAATCAAATACCTATAATTTCCCTCTAGTCAGGTCGAGTATTTGAGAATAAAATATACATAGGCCTGGCATATTTGTTTTCTTAACCATAATTAATATCAAGTTTACTCAAAATACTTATATTTTCCCTCTCGTTAGGACAAGTATTTATTGATTTATTTGTTTTTTCCTAAAATATTTGGCATATTTATCTCATTAACCTCATTAAATATCAAATAACCTAAAAATTACTTATAGTTTCCCTCATGTAAAGGTGGGTATTTTTGAGCAATTTGGTATTTTTTATAGGCTTCTATTGACTAATATCCATTGCATTCTCTAAATTAAAGTTAAATGGGGGACCTTTGGGTTAACTTCAAAATGAATTCAATGAATACAATTGATCCTCTCACTTCGCACAACTTCCATATGTGGAAACCCAAAATTTTAAATTTCATTTCTCAAAATGGGATCACACACCTATTAGAAGAAAAGCAACCCAATTTCGAAAAATAATATGAAATATTTATTCACAAAGAGAAAATGTATGAAATAATGGGTATTATAATCTCTAATGTGCATGAAAGTTTATGGTTTCACATTGCAGATTGTAAAACTCCTTATGAAAGTTGGAAGAAACTAAAGACCTTGTTTGGGAAAGTAGATCAAATAATATCAATGCAAATGGAAGCAAAATTATGAACTCTATCTCCTGAGGACTTCAGAAATATTGTTGACTTCCTCATAAAATTCAAACAGGTCTTCACTCAATACAAAAACAGTGGGAATACTAAGACTGAATAAGAATTCATTTATCTAATCCTTTCTAAAATAAATGGTGTATTTAAAACCTTTGCTACCACCTTTCTATCTATCAAATATGATCTTGGTGCAACCTTTAAAATACCCTCTTTAGAAGAGTTTTGTGATAGACTAACTAGGGAAGAAATAAAAATTGCAATATATAAAATCTCTTCTTCTGCCTCTTCCTCAAAAGCCTTAGTAGCCTCCACCTCTTCTAAAGAAAAATTCAAAAATAAGGAAAAGAATCCCATAACTTGTACTCACTGCAAAAATAATGGTCACTCTATAAAAAAATACTAGAAAATATTACAAAAACTAGAGGTAGCTATGAAGGATAAAAATATAGATAATAAAAATCAAATAGGAAAAACCCTTAATGTTCAAGGCAAAACCTCTAATTCTTCTTCTAATCACTGGGTCCTAGATTTCATAGCAACTCATCACATGACTGCTTCAGATGAGTTATTATCTTCTATCTCCTCAAGTTCAACCTGTAGCATAGAAGTTGGTGAATCATCCTTCATTCCAATCAAAGGAAAGGGTGATATAACCATTGATGGTGGATCTATCAATAATGTTCTCTATGTTCCAAACATTGCCACCAATCTCCTCTATCATATTTGTACTTCTATAAAGGGTAAAATTGTTCTCTTCTCTCCAAAAGGAGTTGGAGGCTTTCAAGATCCCCATTCTCTCATAGCCAAAGGATATATTGATAATAACACTCATCTATTTCACTTTAATGGATTCAAAATCTATATGGGGCCTCCTATTTTGTGGCTCATGGAGATATTGAAAGTAAAATTTGGCATTGAAGGTTTTGTCATCTCAGTTACAACTACTTAAAGGAATTGATAACCCATGAAATGGTAATAGTTTTACCTCAAGTCTCTTCTATTGATGGATTTTGTCCTGGATGTGCTCTTGGAAAGAAACATCAAGATCCTTTCCACCCAAGTAGTTCTCTAAAAACTTCATCCCCTCTAGAATTAATCCATAGTGACTTGATGTATTTTCCATAACCTTCTTTCAAAGGATTAAAATATGCTCTAACCTTTATTGATGACTTTTCTAGAATAACTTGGGTCTACTTCCTAAAAAATAAAAGTGATGTTCTATCCCACTTCAAAGTCTTCAAAGCCTTAGTTGAAAATTAGGCCTCTTGAAATATCAAGCAAATTCATTTAGATAATGGGGGAGAACACTATAGTAATGATTTCTCCATATTTCTCTTAAATCATGGCATCATTCACCAACATTATTTCTCCCATAATCCTTAGAAAAATGGCATTGCAGAAACAAAAAAATTGAATATTAAAATAAATGGCAAATTATATGCTCCACTCAAGAGATCTTCCAATTTTTTTTGGGTACAAGCTATTAACTGTGCCAATTTTATTCAAAACCACACACCTCATAAATATCTTGATCATTTAACTCCTGAAGAAGCATGGACTGGTTCAAAACCAAATGTTTCCTTCAATATTTTTGGGTGTACTGCTTGGGTGGACATACCAAAGAAGAAAAGGAAGGCTCTAGATAAGAAAAGTAGAAAACTCATATTTATTGGTTATTGTGAGGAAATGAAAGCATACAGGCTCCTTGATCCCTCAACTCATAAGGTATTTTTCATATAAATGTCCAATTTGATGAAACATTCTCTCAGAAATATCCTTAACTCTCCTCTTCCTCCATTGAGCCTTATCCTATAATAGAACCTCAATATTATTAAGAACCAACTCTAGAGGTTAACTTAGAGATTGATAATAAAGATGAGAAACCTATAACTCCAACTCAATGTATTTCCACTCCTTCTACTCCCTCCACTATGCAAAAATGGGCCTGCACCATTGTTAAAGAAGCTACTTCTTACATATAAAATCTTACATCATCCAGATCAACCAAATCCATAGGCACTGGTCTTATTTGTCAGTCTATTTCCTATGATCTTCAGCCCTTCAAAGAAGTAATTGGTATTAAAGAATGGGATGATGCCATGGAAAATTAATTCTCTTCCTTAATCAAAAATAAAACTTGGGATTTAGTTCCCTTGCCTAAAAGAAGGAAATTAGTTCATTTTAAATGGATTTACATAACAAAGTATGGTCCTAATGGAGAAATTGACAAACATAAAACTCACCTAGTAGCCAAAGGTTTCTCTCAAATTGAAGGAATTGATTAAACCAAAACCTTTGCTCCAGTTGCTAAAATAGATTTTGTAAGATTGGTTCTTACTATGGTTTCTTCCCAAAAGTGGAATGTCTTTCAAATGGATGTAAAAAGTGCTTTATTACATGGGTATTTAAAGGAAGAGATATACATGGAACAACCTCCTGGTTTCACTCAAGACTCTTCTCTTGTTTGTAGGTTAAACAAGTCTCTCTATGGCCTGAAAAAATATCCTAGAGATTGGTATGAAAATATATACTCCTTCCTTATTTTTGTAGGTTTTTATCATTGTGAGTCTGATAACACGGTATACATTTGGAGAGATGAAGTATAAAGCACCATTCTTGTTTTATAAGTTGACGATCTTCTAATCATTGGCAATACCTTCAATCACATTCAGACTGTAAAAGACTCCCTCTCTGAAAAATTTGATATGACTGATCTAGGTTTAGCTCATTACTTCCTTGGGATCCAAATAAATTAAACAAATATAGTTATTTTATTATGTCAACAAAAATACACTTTATATCTTCTTCATAGGTTTTAAATGTCATATTACAAACCTTCTCCTACACCTTTTCAAACTGGCACAATTATGAGTTCTTCATGCTCATCCCGTCTATGTGATGCAACTCTATACCGTCAACTTGTAGGGAATATGTTATACCCTACTCATACTCATCCAAATATCTAGATTCTTCCATCAACCTCACTTTAGTCATTGGAAAGTAGCAAAAAAAATCCTTTGCTACTTGCAAGGAATTACTAAATTTGGGCTCTTATATAAGGTAAAATCCATGGATATGATTGGCTACATAGATTCAGATTGGACAATTTCAGTAGAAGACATATGTTCAACTCTTGGTTGTCTTTTGTCTTGGTTCTTCGCCAATAGCCTAGTTATGCAAAAAACAAGTAGTAGCCTTATCATCTATAGAGGTAGAATACAGGGTAGCAGTTTTAGCAAGTCGAGAAGCTCTTTGGCTTCATCAAATTCTAAGGGAATTTGGTTTATCCCATGACAAACCTATAACTATTTTATGTGAAAATCAGAGCATAATTCACATTGCATGAAATCCAGTTGAGCATCAGCACACCAAGCACATTGATACACATATGCACTTAATTTGATAGCACATTCAAAATGGGGAGATATACTTGGACTATATTCCAACTAAGGAGAAAATTGTAGAAATCTTCACCAAGTCATTTCCTTCTTCACGTTACATACAGTTGCGAGAGAATATTTGAGTAATACAACTACATTGATACAGAGGTCTTCCACCTCTCCTTTTACTATTGTATTCTTTGGAGGATGGTTTTTTACCTTATGGTTTTTTTAATCATCTATCCAAAATTATATATTGTTCATGAGTACCTAATCAGGCCAAGTTGTCAGGACTCATTCTTTTTTTGTGTTGAGAGGACAATCTTTTTCGTCCAAAGATATGCCCCTATCTTTTATATTTTTCTTGTAACAAATCGTTTTTCCCGAAGGGGTTTTTTCACCATCTATATATTGTAAATGAGTACCTCATCAGGCCATGTTGCCGAGAATCATCATTTTATTTTTTTAATAGGACAATCTTCACCATCCGAAGAAAAGCCTCTTCCTTATTTCTTTTTTGATTGATGGCTTTTCCCATTTGGGTTTTTACCATATCTTCAAAAAATAAATCATTGTACATGAGTACCTCATCAGGCCTTGTTTTCGGGACTCATTTGTACAAACCTCCCCTAGTATCACATAAGGAGGGGTGTTATAACAAGTGAATATTCTCTTAAGTTCCACTAGGATAGACACACTTGAGTTTCAACTCCTCCATGTGTTAGGTGAACTCTCAGTGATGTCTTCAACAGAATTGATGAGTTGTTCCACTCCCCCATGTGTCAGGTGAAATCTCAGTGTTGTCTTCATCAGACTTGATGAGTTGTTGTAATCCAACGACTCTCAATGATCAACTTTTTTATTTATACAAAGTTAATCCCTAGAATAAATCAATCAATTATATTTTATTTTTTCAAATCTTGTAATGCTTTGTAGTTCCACTCTTGGGGATTCTAATATCCTCAACTTCAAAAAGTCGACATCTCCGTGATGAAATAAAAGCTTAAAAATTTGGAGTACCATATTAGAATGGATTGATTATGGGCCCCGTCATAGAAAACATCATAGCACCAATCTCTCCTCGATATGATTATGCACACTGTATATTTGCATCAAGAAAAAAATAGAAAAGGTAGAACTGTTCACCATAATTTCCAACTAAAGTAGACAAAAGGCATCATGGTGCTAAAAAATACTCTGCTAGACTACAAATCTATCTAAAAAATTCTAAAATTATCTCATCGCTCACAGGCCATTGATTCAATTCTTGGTTGACGTCTAGGAGGGAGACGCTCGACATGAATCATAAGAAATATTTTTGATAGCATTCAACTAGTTGGACGTTAGCTTCAACTACAATCAATGCAAGGTAATGAATGTTATCATGGGATAGGCATTGGAGATTTTGTGGTCAGCATGGGGTCTACCGTGCACGCCATTTCAAAAGGATATGGAGACTTGGATTGAACCTTTGATTTGAGTGCATCATCAATATCCCCGTTCAATTAATTACTGCTTTGAATGGTAAAATTATATATGGACTAGGCACACTACGAATAGATGAAACAAACCTTCCTTCTAATAGCCCCTCTTTTCACCATATGTCACACTGCACATTCGCATGACTCTTCGCCATCGTTTCCATCGTTGGCTATCATATATTCTTGATGGTGGTATTTAGCCATTGATGGATATACAGTTAAATGCGACTGGCAATCAAAGTGCAGTGAAGAAAAATGAAACACTATTGTAAGCCATCTTTACTTGGCCATCTATCGCCACTAATCATGGATCGATCTTCACATATCTCTGGTGGAATCACACATTGAAACAATTACTCGAGCTCAATAGCAACAACAAAAAATAAAATAACGTATTCCAAGCCCAAAAAAAATGCGTTTTTTGAGCTCCACAACAGCTACAACCCATCGTTGCCTGTTTCAGCCACTTGAACAATATTTGTCTAAAAAAATGGAATGGATATGTAGTAAAAAATAAAATTCTATTGTATTTGATGATATGGCCCATCAAAAAATGGTTGTGTATTAGGACATGGATGACTGCTCGGTTTGGATGTAGTGCAAGATACATAAGCTGTTTTAAATCTCTTTTTAAAAAATGAAAATCCTAGGCAGTATTAAAAAATTCACAACCACTTGGAAAAACAATCTATAATTGAGAGCTTTGCTAATAAAATATAGATACAAAGCAAAAAAAAATTTAAGTGCAATTTTGAGATCCACTCTTCAATATTTTACAGTTGCAAAAAAAAAAATGAGCCCATATGAAAAAAATTCAACCTTAGTTTTGTTGCTTTAGTTGTGATCTGGAGGTTCTTTTAGAAAATCTCCACGCAAGGCACCATTATTAAGCACAAAAATTCTAAATATGAATATGTCATATGGTAGCAAAGTGTAGAGGATTAAAAAGTATCACGATGTGAAGCAACACTATGGTTGTTTCAGCTAATAGCCGCATGGCTTCGATCAAGATCTAGGCAACGAACATGGAAAATTCAATTGGAAGTGACCTCATTTTGTAAACCCTAAAAAAAAATTAACTAAAAAAAATAGCCATGGTTTTATCCATAAAACGTCTAGTTTCTGATCCATAAAAAAATATATAGAGCATACTCCCTCAGTTTTATGAAAAAAAAATGGCCAAAAAAGAAAATTTAAGGGGGGGATTTCCATAAGGGAAATCCCCCCATGAGGAAAATCTCCTCAGGCTCATAGGGAAGGGAAATCCTTCTCTAATACCATGTTAGAAAAGTAAAATACTTCATATTATTCAATGACAAGGACATTGCTTAATAGCAAAGGTGTAAAATCTGATCCATCGAATCATAACAACCAGAGTTAATCTCCGCCACAAAAATTTATCCTAGTAACAACTTAAGATATAATGTATATTCTAACACTTCTCTATTTTGATCTTCTACGGTTGTGGATATCATTAAGACATTATATTAGGTACATAGATACTTACAACTAAATTTATATCTGACCATTCATCCTCTTATAAAGGATTGCTTTGGGATTTTCAAAAACCTTTTTAAATATACTAATGATGGACTACATACTAGAATGAAGACCTACCATGCCTTAAAATTCAATTTTTATCTCCATCGTAAAAAATTATATGAATATACCTTTGCCATAGTTTCTCACAATTTTCTCCATACGATATGAATTAATCCTTTTAGAATTTTATGATTGCACCCCTTAAATTTTAATAAGATTCCCATTCTTTACCTATTACATATATAATTTCAAGATATTATGGGTGATAACACCTAATTGAAATAACCTTTAGCAACCTAAGGTTATACCTGGACCTACCAATTCAATCATATATAGACTTATAATCTAGGTACAACTACAGATAGAAAGAATTATGTTGATAGTCTAAAAAAAATATTTATATCATTGTCAATCAAGACATTAGAAATATATAAAGTCCTAAAATACAATATCAAACTCTTTATAATATTTCTACCAATGACATGATATCTTCTACTAAAATAATTTAAGATAGCATAGCAAATTATGTTCATAACCTTTACTTTTTATTTTCCATTTAAAAATGGGGTATTCAAAATATCCAAAAGGAATAAAAATTAGAAAACATAGTTTGCTTGTGTTCGAACATGCGGCTTTGGAGCATGGAGTGTACCATTCATGGATTTTCCCTTCCCTGTTGTTGATGATTCTAAAGCGGCTTCGAAGGATTCTACTAATATCAATGATGATATTTATTCATTCACTTTTGGTTTGGACCCTGAGAAGGTCTTGAGGAAGATTCAGGTTTTACCCAAAGGTTTTTGTGATAAGGCTTCATGTGATGGTTCTCATGCTCTTATGCCTGGTCCTTCATTCAACATTGAATCATCTTCTTTGGTGGTTGACTCTGGGTTTGTGAATGTCAACCTCACGTCGAATAGCACGGTGGAGGATAGTGGTACCTGTAAGTCTAAATGTTTGTAAAATAAAAAGTATGAGGACAATGGATCCTCCCATATATCCCCCTCCTAATTTCTATGTTCTACCGAGATATAGTCATAGGGATAAATTTTTTAATGATATTTATACTTTGGAGTACATCCCCAAAAAAGAAAATATCCATCTTTCATAATCTAAAACTTGTTAACATCAATCAAAGGTATATTTGGAGCTCATTGAAGAGTGTGTTGGATTTATCTAAGGATGTTTCATGTATGTCTACTACTATTTCTCAAGATGTGGGTATTATGGGGTAGAACCATATAATTTTTCCCTCCGTGTTTGCTCTTGGGTCTTGTGTCTTTTGGAATTTTTATTTTTGTTTTACCCCTGTTAGTTTGGTGGGGTGTCTAGTTTTATTTTTGTTCGCCTGGGTGGTGCTTTGAATTTATAGGTTGCAGGATTCCTATCAAAACCCTCTTTTAACTTAATAGTACAAAAAAAATAATTAGAAAATATAGGTGTATATTTAATATTCGCCAAGTATGGAAGTAGAAAATAATGGGTAATATGCCTCTCAAGTTTTGTTTTATCATAAACAAACTATTTGAATCATTTATAATTGATCTCCATAAATTTATTAAATAAATAAACTAGCATTTGCATATATTTAGAAACAAATGAGTGTTTTAAGTCTAATGAGTTGCAAGGAGAGGATAGTGGTCTAAAAGAAATTAGGTTTTTATGTTGGTTCAATTTTTGTTCATATAAAATTTTTAAAGCTTCAAAACATTGTTAAAATATTTAATTTTTCTATGGGCTACGAATGAAATCACCATTCTTATGGTCTCTTGTCTTACCATTTGTGAAAATATCACTTCATAATTTATGTCATATCTTTAAGTGAAGTCTTTCACAACTAGGCTTACCTTATATTTTTCAACACTATCATCATTATTGTACTTAATATTGTAGACCCATTTAGTACCAATAAATATTTTATAGTTTTGAAGCTATACAAGTTCCCAAGTGTCATTCTTATGAATTGAATTCCCTAATGCACAAATACTCATGAATTCTATAATGCAAAATTATTCATGAATCGGGGAATACTTGTCAATCAGATTATATCATTGTTAATCAAGACATTAGAAAAAAATAAATTCCTAACATACAATTCCAAACTCTATATAATATTTCTACCAATGACATGATGTCTTCTACTAAAATCATTTAAGATAGCATAGAAAATTATTTTCATGATCTTTCCTTTTTATTTTCCATTTAAAAATGGGATATTCAAAATATCCAAAAGGACTTAGAATTACTCAACATAGGTGTAGATTTAATATTGGCCAAGTATGAAAGTGGCAAAGAAGGGGTAATATGCCTCTCAAGTTTTGGTTTATCATAAAAAAACTATTTGAATAATTTATAATTGATCTCTATAAATTAATTAAATCAATAAACTAGCACTTGCATATATTTAGAAACAAATGATTGTTTTAAGTAAAATAAGTTTCAAGGAGAGGATAGTGGTCTTCAAGAAAGTAGGTATTTATGTTATTTCAATTTACTCAAAATACTTATAGTTTCCCTCTCGTTAGGACAGGTATTTATTGATTCATTTGTTTTTTCCTAAAAGATTTGGCATATTTATCTCATTAACCTCATTAAATATCAAATAACCTCAAAATTACTTATAGTTTCCCTCATGTAAGGGTGAGTATTTTTGAGCAATTTGTTATTTTTTATAGGCTTCTATTGACTAATATCCATTGCATTCTCTAAATTAAAGTTAAATGAGGGACCTTTGGGTTAAATTCAAATTGAATTCAATGAATACAATTGATCCTCTCACTTCGCACAACTTCCATATGTGGAAACCCAAAATTTTAAATTTCATTTCTCAAAATGGGATCACACACCTATTAGAAGAAAAGCAACCCAATTTTGAAAAATAATATGAAATATTTATTCACAAAGAGAAAATGTATGAAATAATGGGTATTATAATCTCTAATGTGCATGAAAGTTTATGGTTTCACATTGCAGATTGTAAAAATCCTTATGAAATTTGGGAGAAACTAAAGACCTTGTTTGGGAAAGTAGATCAAATAAGATCAATGCAAATGGAAGCAGAATTATGAACTCTATCTCCTGAGGACTTCAGAAATATTGTTGACTTCCTCATAAAATTCAAATAGGTCTTCACTCAATACAAAGGAAGTGGGAATACTAAGACTGAATAAGAATTCATTTATCTATTCCTTTCTAAAATAAATGGTGTATTTAAAATCTTTGCTACCACCTTTCTATCTATCAAATATGATCTTGGTGCAACCTTTAAAAAACCCTCTTTAGAAGAGTTTTGTGATAGACTAACTAGGAAAGAAATAAAACTTGCAATATATAAAATCTCTTCTTCTGTCTCTTCCTCAAAAGCCTTAGTAGCCTCCACCTCTTCTAAAGAAAAATTCAAAAAGAAGGAAAATAATCCCATAACTTGTACTCACTGCAAAAATAATGGTCACTCTATAAAAAAATACTAGAAAATATTACAAAAACTAGAGGTAGCTATGAAGGATAAAAATATAGATAGTAAAAATCAAATAGGAAAAACCCTTAATGTTCAAGGCAAAACCTCTAATTCTTCTTCTAATCACTGGGTCCTAGATTTCATAGCAACTCATCACATGACTGCTTCAGATGAGTCATTCTCTTCTATCTCCTCAAGTTCAACCTATAGCATAGAATTTGGTGACTCCTCCTTCATTCCAATCAAAGTAAATGGTGATATAACCATTGATGGTGGATCTATCAATAATGTTCTCTATGTTCCAAACATTGCCACCATTCTCCTCTATCATATTTGTACTTCTAGAAAGGGTAAAATTGTTCTCTTCTCTCCAAAAGGAGTTGAGATAAGAGACTTTCAAGATCCCCATTCTCTCATAGCCAAAGGATATATTGATAATAACACTCATCTATTTCACTTTAATGGATTCAAAATCTTGATGGGGCCTCCTATTTTGTGGCTCATGGAGATCTTGAAAGTAAAATTTGGCATGAAAGGTTTGGTCATCTCAGTTACAACTACCTAAAGGAATTGAGAACCCATGAAATGGTAACAGTTTTACCTCAAGTCTCTTCTATTGATGGATTTTGTCCTGGATGTGCTCTTGGAAAGCAAAATCAAGATCCTTTCCACCCAATTAGTTCTCTAAAAACTTCATCCCCTCTAGAATTAATCCATAGTGACTTGATGTATTTTCCAGAACCTTCTTTCAAAGGAGTAAAATATATTATAACCTTTATTGATGACTTTTCTAGAATAACGTGGGTCTACTTCCTAAAAAATAAAAGTGATGTTCTATCCCACTTCAAAGTCTTCAAAGCCTTAGTTGAAAATTAGGCCTCTTGAAATATCAAGCAAATTCATTCAGATAATGGGGGAGAACACTATAGTAATGATTTCTCCATATTTCTATTAAATCATGGCATCATTCATCAACATTATTTCTCCCATAATCCTTAGAAAAGTGGCATTGTAGACATAAAAAACCGAATATTAAAATAAATGGTAAATTTTATGCTCCATTCAAGAGATCTTCCAAATTTTTTTTGGGTAGAAGCTATTAACTGTGCCAATTTTATTCAAAACCACACACCTCATAAATATCTTGATCATTTAACTCCTGAAGAAGCATGGACTGGTTCAAAACCAAATGTTTGCTTCTTCAATATTTTTGGGCGTACTGCTTAGGCGGACATACCAAAGAAGAAAAGGAAGGCTCTAGATAAGAAAAGTAGAAAACTCATAGTTATTGGTTATTGTGAGGAAATGAAAGCATACAGGCTCCTTGATCCCTCAACTCATAAGGTATTTTTTCATATAAATGTCCAATTTGATGAAACATTCTCTCAAAAATATCCTTAACTCTCCTCTTCCTCCATTGAGCCTTCTCCTATAATAGAACCTCAATATTATTAAGAACCAACTCTAGAGGTTAACTTAGAGATTGATAATAAATATGAGGAACCTATAACTCCAGATCAATGTCTTTCCACTCCTTCTACTCCCTCTACTATGCAAAAATGGGCCTGCACCATTGTTAAAGAAGCTACTCCTTACATATAAAATCTTACATCATCCAGATCAACCAAATCCATAGGCACTGGTCTTATTTGTCAGTCTATTTCCTATGATCTTCAGCCCTTCAAAGAAGTAACTGGTATTAAAGAATGATATGATGCCATGGAAAATTAATTCTCTTCCTTAATCAAAAATAAAACTTGGGATTTAGTTCCCTTGCCTAAAGGAAGGAAATTAGTTCATTGTAAATGGATTTACATAACAAAGTATGGTCCTAATGGAGAAATTGACAAACACAAAACTCACCTAGTAGCCAAAGGTTTCTCTCAATTGAAGGAATTGATTATACCAAAACATTTCCTCCAGTTGCTAAAATAGATTTTGTAAGATTGGTTCTTGCTCTGGTTGCTTCCCAAAAGTGGAATGTCTTTCAAATGGATGTAAAAAGTGCTTTATTGCATGGGGATTTAAAGAAAGATATATACATGGAACAACCTTCTGGTTTCACTCAAGACTCCTCTCTTGTTTGTAGGTTAAACAAGTCTCTCTATGGCCTGAAAAAAGCTCCTAGAGATTGGTATGAAAATATATACTCCTTCCTTATTTTTGTAGGTTTTTCTCATTGTGAGTCTGATAACACAGTATACATTTGGAGAGATGAAGGAAAAATCACCATTCTTGTTTTTTATGTTGATGATCTTCTAATCATTGACAGTACCTTCAATCACATTCAGACTGTAAACGACTCCTCTAAAAAAATTGATATGACTGATCTAGGTTTAGCTCATTACTTATTTGGGATCCAAATAAATTAAACAAATATAGTTATTTTATTATGTCAACAAAGATACAGTCTATATCTTCTTCAGAAGTTTAAAATGTCAGATTACAAACCTTCTCCTACACCTTTCCAAATTGGCACAAATATGAGTTCTTCCTGCTCATCCCGTCTATTTGATGCAACTCTATATCGTCAACTTGTAGGGAGTATGTTATACACTACTCATACTCATCCAAATATCTAGATTCTTCCATCAAACTCACTTTAGTCATTGGCAAGTAGCAAAAATAATCCTTTGCTACTTGCAAGGAATTACTAAATTTGGGCTCTTATATAAGGTAAAATCCATGGATATGATTGGCTACATAGATTCAGATTGGACAGTTTCAGTAGAAGACATATGTTCAACTCTTGGCTGTCTTTTGTCTTGGTTTTTTGCCAATAGCCTAGTTATGAAAAAAATAACAAGTAGTAGCCTTATCATCTATAGAGGTAGAATACAGGGTAGCAGTTTTAGCAAGTCAGGAAGCTCTTTGGCTTCATCAAATTCTAAGGGAATTTGGTTTAATCCATGACAAACCTATAACTATTTTGTATGAAAATCAGAGCATAATTCACATTGCACGAAATCCAGTTGAGCATCAGCACACCAAGCACATTGATACACATATGCACTTCATTTGACAACACATTCAAAATGGGGAGATATACTTGGACTATATTCCAACTAAGGAGAAAATTGTAGAAATCTTCACCAAGTCACTTCCTTCTTTGTGTTACATACAGTTGTGAGAGAATCTTTGAGTAATACAACTGCATTGATACAGAGGTCTTCGACCTCTCATTTTACTATTGTATTCTTTGGAGGATGGTTTTTTACCTTATGGTTTTTTTAATCATCTATCCAAAAGTATATATTTTTCATGAGTACCTAATCAGGCCAAGTTTCGGGACTCATTCTTTTTTTGTGTTGAGAGGACAATCTTTGCCATCCAAAGATATGCCTCTATATTTGATATTTTTCTTGTAACAAATGGTTTTTCCCAAAGGGGTTTTTTCACCATCTATATATTGTAAATGAGTACCTCATCAGGCCATGTTGCTGAGAATCATCATTTTATTGTTTTAATAGGACAATCTTCACCATCCGAAAAAAAGCCTCTTCCTTATTTCTTTTTTGATTGATGGATTTTCCCATTTGGGTTTTTACCATATCTTCAAAAAATAAATCATTGTACATGAGTACCTCATCAGGCCTTGTTTTCGGGACTCATTTGTACAAACCTCCCCCAGTATCACATAAGGAGGGGTGTTATAACAAGTGAATATTCTCTTAAGTTCCACTAGGATAGACACACTTGAGTTTCAACTCCTCCATGTGTTAGGTGAACACTCAATGATGTCTTCATCAGAATTGATGAGTTGTTCCACTCCCCCATGTGTCAGGTGAAATCTCAGTGGTGTCTTCATTAGACTTGATGAATTGTTATAATCCAACGGCTCTCAATGATCAACTTTTTTATTTATACAAAGTTAATCCTTAGAATAAATCAATCAATTCTATTTTATTTCTTCAAATCTTGTAATGCTTTGTAGTTCCACTCTTGGGGATTCTAATATCCTCAACTTCAAAAATTCGACATCTCTATGATGAAATAAAAGCTTAAAAATTTGGAGTACCATATTAGAATGGATTGATTATGGGACCCATCATAGAAAACATCACAACACCAATCTCTCCTCGATATGATTGTGCACCCTGTATATTTGCATCAAGAAAAAAATAGAAAAGGTAGAACTGTTCACCATAATTTCCAACTAAAGTAGACAAAAGGCATCATGGTGCTAAAAAATGCTCTGATAGACTACAAATCTATCTAAAAAATTCTAAAATTATCTCATCGCTCATAGGCCATCGATTCAATTCTTGGTTGATGTATAGGAGGGAGACGCTCGACATGAATCGTAAGAAATATTTTTGATAGCGTTCAACTAGTTGGACATTACCTTCAACTACAATCGATGCGAGGTAATGAATGTTATCATGGGATAGGCATTGGATATTTTGCGCTCGGCATGGGGTCTACCATGCACGCCATTTCAAAAGGAGATGGAGACTTGCATTGAACCTTTGATCTGAGTGCATCATCAATATCCCCGTTCAATTAATTACTGCTTTGAATGGTAAAATTATCTATGGACTGGGTGCACTATGAAAAGATGAAACAACCTTTCCTTCTGATAGCCACTCTTTTCACCATATTTCACACTGCACATTCGCGTGACTCTCTGCCATCGTTGCCACCATTGGCTATCATATATTCTTGATGGTGGTATTTAGCCATTGATGGATATACAGTTAAATGCGACTGGCAATCAAAGTGCAGTGAAGAAAAATCAAACACTATCGTAAGCCGTCTTCACTTGGCCATCTATCGCCACTAATCATGGATCGATCTTTACATATCTCTCGTGGAATCACACATTGAAACAATTACTCAAGCTCAATAGCAACAACCAAAAATAAAATAACGTATTCCAAGCCCCAAAAAAATGCTTTTGTTGAGCTCCACAATGGCTACAACCCATCGTTGCCTATTCCAGCTACTTGAACAATGCCTGTCTAAAAAAATGGAATGGATATGCAGTAAAAAATAAAATTCTATTGTATTTTTTTGATATGGCCCATCAAAAAATGGTTGTGTATTAGGACATGGATGACTGCTCGGTTTGGATGCAGTGCAAGATACATAGGCTGTTTTAAATCTCTTTTTAAAAAATGAAAATCCTAGGCAGTATTAAAAAATTCACAACCACTTGGAAAAACAATCTATAATTGAGAGCTTTGCTAAGAAAATATAGATACAAAGTAGAAAAAAAAATTAACTGCAATTTTGAGATCCACTCTTCAATATTTTACAGTTGCAAAAAAAATTGAGCCCATACGAAAAAAATTCAACCTTAGTTTTGTTGCTTTAGTTGTGATCTGGAGGTTCTTTTAGAAAATCTCCATGTAGGGCACAATTATTAATCACACAAATGCTAAATATGAATATGTTATATGGTAGCAAAGTGTAGATGATTAAAAGGTATCATGATGTGAAGCAACACTATGGTTGTTTCAGCTAATAGCCACATGGCTTCGATCAAGATCTAGGCAGCGAACATGGAAAATTCAATTGGAAATGACCTCATTTTGTAAACCCTAAAAAAAAATTAACTAAAAAAAATAGCCATGGTTTTATCCATCAAACGTCTAGTTTCTGATCCATAAAAAAAAAATATAGAGCATACTCCCTCAGTTTTATGAAAAAAAAATGGCCAAAAAAGAAAATTTAAGGGGGGGATTTCCATAAGGGAAATCCCCCCATGAGGAAAATCTCCTCAGGCTCATAGGGAAGGGAAATACCACTCTAATACCATGTTAGAAAAGTAAAATACTTCATATTATTCAATGACAAGGACATTGCTTAATAGCAAAGGTGTAAAATCTGATCCATCGAATCATAACAACCAGAGTTAATCTCCGCCACAAAAATTTATCCTAGTAACAACTTAAGATATAATGTATATTCTAACACTTCTCTATTTTGATCTTCTATGGTTGTGGATATCATTAAGACATTATATTAGGTACATAGATACTTACAACTAAATTTATATCTGACCATTCATCCTCTTATAAAGGATTGCTTTGGGATTTTCAAAAACCTTTTTAAATATACTAATGATGGACTACATACTAGAATGAAGACCTACCATGCCTTAAACTTCAATTTTTATCTCCATCGTAAAAAATTATATGAATATACCTTTGCCATAGTTTCTCACAATTTTCTCCATACAATATGAATTAATCCTTTTAGAATTTTATGATTGCACCCCTTAAATTTTAATAAGATTCCCATTCTTTACCTATTACATATATAATTTCAAGATATTATGGGTGATAACACCTAATTGAAATAACCTTTAGCAACCTAAGGTTATACCTGGACCTACCAATTCAATCATATATAGACTTATAATCTAGGTACAACTATAGATAGAAAGAATTATGTTGATAGTCTAAAAAAAATATTTATATCATTGTCAATCAAGACATTAGAAATATATAAAGTCCTAAAATACAATATCAAACTCTTTATAATATTTCTACCAATGACATGATATCTTCTACTAAAATAATTTAAGATAGCATAGCAAATTATGTTCATAACCTTTACTTTTTATTTTCCATTTAAAAATGGGGTATTCAAAATATCCAAAAGGAATAAAAATTAGAAAACATAGTTTGCTTGTGTTCGAACAGGCGGCTTTGGAGCATGGAGTGTACCATTCATGGATTTTCCCTTCCCTGTTGTTGATGATTCTAAAGTGGATTCGAAGGATTCTACTAATATCAATGATGATATTTATTCATTCACTTTTGGTTTGGACCCTGAGAAGGTCTTGAGGAAGATTCAGGTTTTACCCAAAGGTTTTTGTGATAAGGCTTCATGTGATGGTTCTCATGCTCTTATGCCTGGTCCTTCATTCAACATTGAATCATCTTCTTTGGTGGTTGAATCTGGGTTTGTGAATGTCAACCTCACGTCAAATAGCATGGTGGGGGGTTAGTGGTACCCATAAGTCTAAATTTTTGTAAAATAAAAAGTATGAGGACAATGGATCCTCCCATCTCTCCCCCTCTTGATTTCTATGTTCTACCGAGATATAGTCATAGGGATAAAATTTTTAATGATATTTATACTTTGGAGGACATCCCCAAAAAAGAAAATATCCATATTTCATAATCTAAAACTTATTAACATCAATCAAGGTATATTTGGAGCTCGTTGAAGAGTGTGTTGGATTTCTCTAAGGATATTTCATGTTTGTCTGCTACTATTGCTCAATATGTGGGTATTATGGGGTAGAACCATCTCATTTTTCCCTCCGTGTTTGTTCTTGGGTCTTATGTCTTTTGGAATTTTTATTTTTGTTTTACCCCTGTTAGTTTGGTGGGGTGTCTAGTTTTATTTTTGTTCGCCTGGGTGGCATTTTGATTGTATAGGTTGCAGGATTCCTATCAAAACCCTCTTTTATCTTAATAGTTCAAAAAAAAAAATAGAAAATATAGGTGTATATTTAATATTCGCCAAGTATGGAAGTAGAAAATAATGGGTAATATGCCTCTCAAGTTTTTTTTTATCATAAACAAACTATTTGAATCATTTATTAAATCAATAAACTAGCATTTGCATATATTTAGAAACAAATGAGTGTTTTAAGTCTAATGAGTTGGAAGGAGAGGATAGTGGTCTTCAAGAAATTAGGTTTTTATGTTGGTTCAATTTTTGTTGAAATAAAATTTTTAAAGCTTCAAAATATTGTTAAAATATTTAATTTTTCTTTGGGCTACCAATGAAATCACCATTATTATGGTCTCTTGTCTTACCATTGGTGAAAATTGTTGAGCAAGGTGTAGGAAAAGTATTTTCATTGTTGTCAACATAGTCAGACAGATTCGTTGATGAAGTGGACAGGAGTTAAGAGGTTCCAGTTGATGATGTGGACAGGAGTTAAGAGGTTCTTCAGAGTATTTGTTGAGCAAGGTGCAACAAAAGTTGATGAAGTATACAGGAGTTAAGAAGTTCTTCAGAGATCAGTTGATGAAGTATACAGGAGTTAAGAAGTTCTTCAGAGTATGTACAGTGATTTTCCAAAATATAGAAGTGGCACATTTGAGAAAAATCAAAAGAAAATCACAAGGAAGAAAACTGTCGCAATATCGCGACATGTTGAGCAATAAAGGAAAACTGTCACGATATTGCGACATGTTGAGCAATAAAGGAAAATTGTCATGATATCACGACATGTTTGGAGAGAAAGAGCAAGAAAGAAAAATTGTCATGATATCGCGACATGTTTGGAGAGAAAGAGCAAGAAAGCAAAACTATCGCGATATCGCGACATGTTTGGAGAGAAAGAGCCAGAAAGAAAAACTGTCGTGATATCGTGACATGTTTAGAGAGAAAGCGCAAGCTAGCAAAACTGTCACGATTTCATGACATGTTCGGGGAGAAGTCACAAGCAAGAAAAACTATCACGATTTCGCGACATGTTAGAAGAGAGAAGAAGAAAGAAAAACTATCGTGATTTCATGACATGTTAGAAGAGAGAGAAGAAAGAAAAAATGTCGCAATTTCATGACATGTTAGAAGAGAGAGAAGAAGAAAGAAAAAATATCATGATTTCGTGACATGTTAGAAGAGAGAGAAGAAGAAAGAAAAACTGTCATGATTTCACGACATGTTGGAAGAGAGAGAAGAAGAAAGAAAAACTATCACGATTTTGAGACATGTTGGAAGAGAAAAAGACAAGTAGAAAAAGTGTCGCGATTTTGTGACATATTGCAAGAGGAAGAGGAGAGAGAATAAGAAAGAAAAACTGTCGTGATTTCATGACATGTTGGAAGAGAGAGAAGAAGAAAGAAAAATTGTCGTGATTTCATGACATGTTGGAAGAGAAAAAGACAAGTAGAAAAAGTGTCGCGATTTCGTGACATGTTTCATTTTCACGGTCCAAAGCGAAGAGAAAGAGGAGAGAGAAAAAGATGTCGCAATTTCGTGACATGTTTCATTTTTTCAGTTCAAAGCGAAGAGAAATAGGAGAGAGAAAAAGGTGTCACGATTTCGTGACGTGTTTCATTTTCGTGGTCCAAAGCGAAGAGAAAGAGGAGAGAGAAAAAGATGTCACGATTTCGAGACATGTTTCATTTTTGCGGTCCAAAGCGAAGAGAAAGAGGAGAGAGAAAAAGGTGTCACGATTTCGCGACAAGTTTCATTTTTGTGGTCCAAAGCGAAGAGAAAGAAGAAAGAGAAAAAGGTGTCGCGATTTCATGACATGTTTCATTTTTGGAGTCCAAAGCGAAGAGAGGTTGTACAGATAAAAAAGTGTCACGATTTTGCGACATACTACAAGGAAGGTTGTACGGATGAAAAAGTGTCACGATTTCGTGACATATTGCAAGGAAGATTGTACGGATGAAAAAGTGTCACGATTTCACGACATGTTGTAGGAGAGAGAGTCCGAGAGAAAAAGTGTCGCAATTTCACGACATGTTGTAGGAGAAATATTTTGAGAGAAAAAGTGTCACGATTTCGTGACATGTTGCAGGAGAGAGAGTCCGAGAGAAAAAGTGTCATGATATCGTGACATTTCGGGTTTTCACGAACCGAAGGCAGAGAAAGAGCAAAGGAGAGAAAGTGTTATGATATCGCGACATGTTGCATTTTTGTGACTTAAGGAGGAGAGAGAAAGTAAGAAGGCAAAAGTGTCACGATATCGTGACAAAAGTAAAGAAGAAGAGTACAGAGGCGAAAGTGTCGTGATATCATGACATGTTGTGTTTTCGTGGGTGCAAAGCCGAGAAGAGGACAAAGAGGTAGAAGTGTCACGATTTCATGATAGGTCACTTTGGCATGAGCAAAGAAGATAACCCAGGTGAAATAAGATATGTGACAGTTAACTAGAGTTATACGGCAGTTACAGGTGCAGTTGTAAAAGAAAAACATGCAGCTAAAATAAGAAGGCTTAACTGGAGTTATACGACAGTTATAGGTGCAGTTGTAGAAGAAATTCATGCAGATAAAATAAGAAGAGTTAACTGAAGTCATTACATCAGTTAAAGGTGCAGTGACAGTGAAAATGCATGCATGCACAAAAAAGAAAGTGAACAGTCATTAAGGAGAATACAAACAATCATGGTAAAGGTATATGTGTCAATTCGTTGCATGTAACGTAATGCCCACTCTATATATACAAAAGGAGTTATTGACAAGTGGCAGATGAGAATATGAAAGAAACAGTTACAATTGACAAGTGGCATATGAGAAATAAAAGGAGTTATAACTAGAGTTTCAAAGTGAAAGGATTGTTATAAAAGGAGGTCTGTGTGGAGAATTAAATGTGTGGTTGAAAGAGAGCGAAAGTGCTGCTCAAACTAGAGTGAAAGTGCTACAAGAAGTGGGCTGGAAGAATGCTGTAAGAGAGCGTTAAGCAGAGTCGTGAGAGCCGTAAGAGTGCAGTAAGAAGCGTAGCAAGAGGGCTGTAAGAGGGCCGCCAAAGTGTAGTAAGTAGAGCCATAGGTATGTGCTGTGTGAATTGTGGGCAATGTTAAGTGAGCAATAGACCAGTTAGGGTCTTGTAAAAGGGAAGGCATTTATATGTAAATATTCAAATTTTAGAATTGAAGTCCAAGTTGGTGCTTGGAATCAGGGGTTGGTGCTCCTTCTAGTTGATGCTGGTAAATCAAGGGTTGGTGCTCCTTTCTATTGGTGTAGATAAATCAGGGGTTGGTGCTCCTTCCAGTTGGTGCTTGTAAATTAGGGGTTGGTGCTCCTTCTAGTTGGTGCTAGTAAATTGATTGTAAAGTTGTTGCTTTGCAAAGGCTATATTTGGATGGGAGTCCAAACAGTCTATTTTTTAGGAGTAGCCAAAACTGGTGAACCTCGATACATATTGTGTTGTGTGTGATGCTCCTTTATGTGGTTTTAAGCTTTCATTGTTTTGGATTTAAGAGTTGAAGTTTTTAATTTTTAAAGAGCCACACTAATTCATCCCCCCTCTCAGTGTCATTGTGAGATTAACAATTGGTATCAGAGCTAGTTTCTCTTATCAGGCTAAATCATCTAGGATTGATCTTGGATTAGTATGCAATGGGTAAGAAGAATAGATCCTCCTCAAATAAGGCATCTCAGTCAGTTTCAGTTCCTATGGAAGAGAATATTGAACTAGAAAAGATAGAAGAAGTGAATTCTGAAGTATGTGATGAAAACCTTGAGGGTGAAGTATATCTAGAAGGTGAGTTGATCACTACACTTGAAGAGTTGAATATAGAAAAGGAATAGAACAAAATACTGTCCAATAAGTTGGAAGAATATGGGGATAATATTGAAGATCTCTTCTTACAAATTCATAAAGCCAAGAAAATAGAAGAAGCCTTGAAGTCACACTTGGATGATAAAGAGATTGTTTGCTGCAAACAAGAAGAGGAGATTGATTTATTGAAGAAACAACTAGAAGAGGCCAATATAAATCTCAAATTTGAGAAGAGCATAGAGTTGCTAGATAAAATGATAAGCCATCAATGAAGCCCCATGTGTAAGCTTGGTCTTGGATATGAAGTTGAACAACCTTCATCTTCTAAATCTACAGAGAAGAAGAAGTCCACTACGGAAGGATCAAAGCAAGAACAATTTGAAGCTAAAACTTCAAAAGGAAGAAAATCTCAAAGGAGATCTTCAGCAAAGCAACCACAACAAAAGAGGTTCTATAACTCTCACTCTATTCATAATAATGCTTTTAATGGCTATTGTTTTAGATGCAACCATTATGGTCACAAGGCAATGTATTATGGATTGAATAATAGATCAAAGAGTTATCTTTGGTAGAAATACATCCGTTGAACACCTTGTGCAATGTTTTAAATGTAATGGTCATGGGCACATAGCAAGGTCTTGTCCAAGAAATTTTGTATCTAATCTATGGCAAGACAATAGATTTCATCAGATGCAAAGAATGCAACACATACATTGAAGAAATCATATGCATCAAAGAAAGGAAAATAATCATCCATCAAGGATGTACAAGAGACAACAACCCAAGAGAAATGTTCAAGTTCATGAAAAGGTTCAAAATAGGGATGCAATTGAAAACCTTCAGCCTAAGTTCAAGAAATATTGGAGAAAGAAAGAAGAGAGGAAATTGTGTCTCCTTGGACTGAAGGAGATTACTCCTCTATTACACTAAGCAGCTCCAAGCAGCACATCCTCAGGGGAAGCAATGTTAAAATTTTATATTAATGCTCCTATGTATTTGTGTGGTTATCTGAGGATGAAAGGAAAGTAGTCAGGGAGTTGTTGAATAGTTGTCAAAATGTGTTTCAGTTCATATAGATGTTTGTGGAGATAGTATCAAACTGATGTGCTTCAGCAAAACAACATGGTGAACAACTAGGTTTTTGATGTAGCAGCTGATAGGCATTATCTAGGATAGAACATGCAGCACAGGTCGACGTATCATGGAAGCATAAGCTGGCAGGTGCTAGTTTTGAAGCCTATAACATTTCCAATCTATAGATAAAACAGAATCCATGTTTTGAGTGGGAAGGCGTGCATTTCTTAACCAAAAATACAACACATCATTTGGTATAAGAGAGCATTAATTTTCTCTAAAGAAGTAGCCATTATCAAAGAGATGCCAGAGTCAAATCAATCAGTGGCACTAGCACCCAGTTGGTCAAGAGTGCCAAGTGGCACATGCAAGGCAGAGACATTGAGAGAATAGCACCCAGGTGGTGAAGCGTCAAGGAGGACAAGATGCCTATGCAACTAAGAAAGTCTTGCATTATTTGAGAAATGCCAGATATTGCTCGAGCAATCCCTTGATCACAGCGAGGAGAAATGCTCCCTGGAATTGTGTGAAGAATGTTCATCTAAGACATTGAGTAGCCTTGACATATGTCCTAGTAAGAAGCTAAAAACCAAGAGTTGATGACTACGCATAGATTGAGGTTCCAATGCTATATGTAATGGTCCACTATCAATACCTACGTAGGCAATAAAAAACATCCATGGTAGCGATTAGAAACCAGAGACATTGAGCTGCACAACGAAGACAAGGCAAAGTCGTTAGTCACGGAGGAGGTGGCAGTCAAGAGGCCAAAGAAAATTATGGAGAGTGTCGATGATAAAGTTGATGAAGTGGATTTTATTTGAGATTGCCATTCATTGTTGAGTTCATTTTGAGTGCTACTTGAGCATGATTGATTGAGCCTTTGAGAAGGCCTTTGGGAAATAGTTGTGGTACAGTGTTTGATGCTTACACAGAGTTGGTTGATACATGCTTTGAATAGGGTCTGTGATAAAGGGATGTTAATTGAGGTGATTGGTTGAGTTGAGTTGAGATTGGGATTTGAGTATAGAACATATTGAGTCCCTAACAATTCTCTTTATGTTTCTATGATATCTAGTTGATATATTGATTGAGCATTAAGTATAGCACATATTGAGTCTCTAACAATTATTTTTATGATTCTATAAGATCTAGGCAAGTTCTTGGTGAGCTTGCTAGAGCAGGTTCTCAGTGATCCTATTGATAGAGTACAGCGGACAGAGTCTCAATGGATAGAGATCCAGCAGCCAACATAGTTGAAGATAGATCTAAGTGAGGGACCACATTCTCAGGGGGAGCATTTATATATTTTATTATCTTTTTGTTCATATTTGTAATTTTTGCTAATTGTCATAATGTGTGCTTGAGAATGATGTGCATGGACTCAGGGGGAGTCTGCAGCAGCCCTTTGGTATTATTGTCAAAGGGGGAGAAGAATTACAGGAGATTGCATGAGTGTTGCCAACAATTCCAAAGGGGGAGATTGTTGAGCAAGGTGCAGCAAAAGTATTGTCATTGTTGTCAACACAGTCAGACAGATCAGTTGATGAAGTGGACAGGAGTTAAGAGGTTCCAGTTGATGATGTGGACAGGAGTTAAGAGGTTCTTCAGAGTATTTGTTGAGCAAGGTGCAGCAAAATTTGATGAAGTATACAGGAGTTAAGAAGTTCTTCAGAGTATGTACAGTGATTTTCCAAAAGATAGAAGTGGCCCATTTGAGAAAAATCAAAAGAAAATCACAAGGAAGAAAATTGTCGTGATATCGCGACATGTTGAGAAATAAAGGAAAACTATCACGATATTATGACATGTTGAGCAATAAAGGAAAACTGTCATGATATCATGACATGTTTGGAGAGAAAGAGCAAGAAAGCAAAACTGTCATGATATCGTGACATGTTTGGAGAGAAAGAGCAAGAAAGCAAAACTATCACGATATCATGACATGTTTGGAGAGAGAGCCAGAAAGCAAAACTGTCGCGATATCACGACATGTTCGGAGAGAAAGCATAAGCTAGCAAAACTGTCACGATTTCACGACATGTTCGGGGAGAAGGCGCAAGAAAGAAAAACTATTACAATTTTGTGAGATGTTAGAAGAAAGAGAAGAATAAAGAAAAACTGTCATGATTTCGTAACATGTTAGAAGAGAGAGAAGAAGAAAGAAAAAATGTCATGATTTCACATGTTAGAAGAGAGAGAAGAAGAAAGAAAAACTGTCGCGATTTCGTGACATGTTGGAAGAGAGAGAAGAAGAAAGAAAAATTGTCACGATTTCGTGACATGTTGGAAGAGAAAAAGACAAGTAGAAAAAGTGTCACGATTTCGTGACATATTGCAAGAGGAAGAGGAGAGAGAAAAATGTGTCATGATTTTGCGACATGTTTCATTTTCACGGTCCAAAGCGAAGAGAAATAGGAGAGAGAAAAATATGTCATGATTTCGCGACATGTTAGAAGAGAGAGAAGAAGAAAGAAAAACTGTCGTGATTTCACGACATGTTAGAAGAGAGAGAAGAAGAAAGAAAAATTGTTGTGATTTTGTGACATGTTGGAAGAGAGAGAAGAAGAAAGAAAAATTGTCACGATTTCGCGACATGTTGGAAGAGAAAAAGACAAGTAGAAAAAGTGTCGCAATTTCGTGACATATTGCAAGAGGAAGAGGAGAGAGAAAAAGGTGTCGTGATTTCGTGACATGTTTCATTTTCGTTGTCCAAAGCGAAGAGAAAGAGGAGAGAGAAAAAGATGTCACGATTTCGCGACATGTTTCATTTTTGTGGTTCAAAGTGAAGAGAAAGAGGAGAGAGAAAAAGGTGTCACAATTTTGCGACATGTTTCATTTTTGCGGTCCAAAGCGAAGAGAAAGAGGAGATAGAAAAAGATGTCGCAATTTCATGACATGTTTCATTTTTGTGGGCCAAAGCGAAGAGAAAGAGGAGAGAAAAAAAGGTGTCACGATTTTGCGACAAGTTTCATTTTTGCGGTCCAAAGCAAAGAGAAAGAAGAAATAGAAAAAGGTGTTGCGATTTCGCGACATGTTTCATTTTTGTGGTCCAAAGTGAAGAGAGGTTGTACGGATGAAAAAGTGTCATGATTTTGTGACATCCTGCAAGGAATGTTGTACGGACAAAAAAGTGTCGCGATTTCATGACATATTGCAAGGAAGATTGTACAGATGAAAAAGTGTCACGATTTCGTGACATGTTGTAGGAGAGAGTCCGAGAGAAAAAGTGTCACAATTTCATGACATATTGCAGGAGAAAGAGTCCGAGAGAAAAAGTGTCACGATTTCACGACATGTTGCAGGAGAGAGATTCCGAGAGAAAAAGTGTCGTGATATTGCGACATGTCGGGTTTTCATGAACCGAAGGCAAGAGAAAGAGCAAAGGAGAGAAAGTGTCACGATATCGCGACATGTCACATTTTTGTGACTTAAGGAGGAGAGAGAAAGTAAGAAGGCAAAAGTGTCGCGATATCGCAACAAAAGTAAAGAAGAAGAGTACGGAGGCGAAAGTGTCACGATATCGTGACATGTGTTTTCGCGAGTGTAAAGCCGAGAAGAGGACAAAGAGGTAGAAGTGTCACAATTTCATGATAGGTCACTTTGGCGCGAGCAAAGAAGAGAACCCAATCGAAATAAGATATGTGATAGTTAACTGGATTTATACGACAGTTACAGGTGCAGTTGTAAAAAAAAAACATGTAGCTAAAATAAGAAGGCTTAACTGGAGTTATACGGCAGTTATAGGTGCAGTTGTAGAAGAAATTCATGCAGATAAAATAAGAGTTAACTGAAGTCAGTACATCAGTTACAGGTGCAGTGACAATGAAATCGCATGCATGCATAGAAAAGAAAGCGAACAGTCAGTAAGGAGAATACAAACAATCATGGTAAAGGTATATGTGTCAATTCGTTGCATGTAAAGTAATGCCCACTCTATATATACAAAAGGAGTTATTGACAAGTGGCAGATGAGAATATGAAAGAAACAGTTACAATTGATAAGTTGCGTATGAGAAATAAAAGGAGTTATAACTAGAGTTTCAAAGCGAAAGGATTGTTATAAAAGGAGGTTTGTATGGAGAATTAAATGTGCGGTTGAAAGAGAGCGAAAGCGCTGCTCAAACTAGAGTGAAAGTGTTGCAAGAAGTGGGCTGGAAGAATGTTGTAAGAGAGCGTTAAGCAGAGTCGTGAGAGCCGTAAGAGTGCAGTAAGAAGCATAGCAAGAGGGCTGTAAGAGGGCCACCAAAGTGTAGTAAGCAGAGCCATAGGTATGTGTTGTGTGAATTGTGGGCAATGTTGAGTGAGCAATAGACCAATCAAGGTCTTGTAAAAGTGAAGGCATTTATATGTCAATATTCAAATTTTAGAATTGAAGTCCAAGTTGGTGCTTGGAATCAAGGGTTGGTGCTCCTTCTAGTTGGTGCTAGTAAATCAGAGGTTGGTGCTCCTTTCTGTTGGTGCAGATAAATCAGGGATTGGTGCTCCTTCCAGTTGGTGCTGGTGAATCAGGGGTTGGTGCTCCTTCCAGTTGGTGCTGGTAAATTAATTGTAAAGTTGTTGCTTTGCAAAGGTTGGATTTGTATGGGAGTCCAAATAGTCTATTTTTTAGGAGTAGCCAAAACTGGTGAACCTCGGTACATCTTGTGTTGTGTGTGATGCTCTCTTGTTATATTTGCTTTATGTGGTTTTAATCTTTCATTGTTATGGCTTTAAGAGTTGAAGTTTTTAAGTTTTAAAGAGCCACACTGATTCACACCCCCTCTCAGTGTCATTGTGAGATTAACAAAAATATCACTTCATAATTTATGTCATATCTTTAAGTGAAGTCTTTCACAACTAGGCTTACCTTATATTTTTCAACACTACCATCATTCTTGTACTTAATCTTGTAGACCCATTTAGTACCGATAAATATTTTATAGTTTGGAAGTTGTACAAGTTCCCAAGTGTCATTCTTATGAATTGAATTCCCTAATGCACAAATACTCATGAATTCTCTAATGCACAATTATTCATGAATCGGGGAATACTTGTCAATCAGATTATATCATTGTCAATCAAGACATTAAAAAAAATAAAGTCCTAACATACAATTCCAAACTCTATATAATATTTCTACCAATGACATGACGTCTTCTACTAAAATCATTTAAGATAGCATAGAAAATTATGTTCATGATCTTTACTTTTTATTTTCCATTTAAAAATGAGATATTCAAAATATCCAAAAGGACTTAGAATTACTCAACATAGGTGTAGATTTAATATTGGCCAAGTATGAAAGTGGCAAAGAAGGGGTAATATGCCTCTCAAGTTTTGGTTTATCATAAAAAAACTATTTGAATCATTTATAATTGATCTCTATAAATTAATTAAATCAATAAACTAGTACTTGCATATATTTAGAAACAAATGATTGTTTTAAGTCAAATAAGTTTCAAGGAGAGGATAATGGTCTTCAAGAAAGTAGGTATTTATGTTGGTTCAATTTTTGTTCAAATTAAATTTTTAAAGCTTCAAAATATGGTTAAAATCTTCAATTTTTCTTTAGGATTCCAATGAAATCACCATTCTAATGGTCTCTTGTCTTGCCATTGGTGAAAATATCACTTCATAATGTATGTCATATCTTTAAGTGAAGTATTTCACAACTAGCCTTACCTTATGTTTTTCAATACTATCATAATTCTAGTACTTAATCTTGTAGACCCATTTAGTACCAATAAATATTTTATAATTTGGAAGTTTTACAAGTTCCCAAGTGTCATTCTTATGAATTGAATTCATTTCTTCTTCCATTTCTTACACCCAAACATAATTAGTACAATCATCTTCAAATATTAATGGATTAAAATCAGCTTGTGATAACAAACCATAATTTACTACCTCACCTTTTAGGTCTTCATCATGACTATAGGTTTGTAAATTTTACAAAATTGTGGCTATATGATCAAATTTATGTGTTTGACTTCTTGAAACTCTTATTTTTAAATGTGTATCCAATATTTGTCTTCGAGGATAAGATGTAAGTATCCTCTTACCTTTATTGCATATAAAACCTGATGAGGTATTGTTTTGTTGATTTGCATGAGGAATTGATTAACATGTGAGATACTCACTAGCTATACCATCATTAACAACATTTTTGGACTTATTAATATGGTTATTTGCTAGTCATAAAATTCCCCCTCAAAAAAATGGCATCACTTGAAACAATAACTTTTTTAGTGATGGGATTATAAAGTCTATAGCCTTTGCTTTCTTCACTATAACCAATAAATATGCATACCTCACTCTTTGCATCTAATTTATTTCTATATTGGTCAATAATATGTATGTAAGCTAAAAAAAAAATTCAAATGATTGACATTGGACTTTTTCTATCATACCATGCATCGAATGGAGTCATCTTCTTGAGTGCACTAGTGGGAATCCAATTGAGAATATACATTATTGTGGCAATTATATCAACTTAAATTTATTGCTTAATCTATTTTTTTGTAACATACTCATTTCCATTTAAACAATGGTATCATTGTTCCTTTCCACTACCCCATTTTTTTGAGTTATAAAAGTTGTAGTAAGCTATTTTTTAATGCTAAACATGTCACAAAAGCTAATAAATTGATTTGAGCATAATTCTCCTCCATAGTCGGTCCCTAAAAATTTTATTCTATATCCACTAGCATTCTCAATGAGGGCTTTAAATATTTTAAATGCATCAAATACTTCATATTTATGTTTCAAAAAAGATACCCATAATTTTCTTGAGAATTCATTAGTAAAAGTGATGAAATATTATGATTTATCCAAGATCTTTGTTTGCATTAGAACACATATATTGGAGTGAATTAGCTAAAATGGATATTGGGCCCTCCATGCTCTACCTAATGGACACTTATCTCTTGCATGTTTTCCTTTAGCATAACCTTCACAAACCTCCTTGTGCTCTTCAACTTTTGGCAAACCATAAACTAATTCTTGTGAGGTTAATAACTTTAGGCTTTGAAAATTCAAGTGGCCATACCTTAGATGCCACAACCAACTCTTGTCTTCAAATGCTACATTTTCAAGGCTACTACTACTACCTATAAACTTCAATAGGAACATCCTATTCATTGAAACTGGGATAATTTTAACAACTCTATTGCCTAGATTTTATTGTAAATATTGCATTGTTTATTATAAAATACAACCTTATAATTATTCTCATTATGCTATTGAACAATGTTTTAAATTTGGAGTGTAATAGATATTATTGATATTTTTCTTACCTTTTTATGTGTTCACTTCTTCAACTCCTTTTGCGGAAACATCCAAATATTTATTGTCACCAAGCTTGATCTTGGTATTGAAGCTTTCATCCATTGTAGAGAACAAGTCATTATTGTTAGACATTTAGTTGGAGTAGCTAGAATTTAAGCACCACACTTCTTGAGGACTATTTTTAGCTTTGTCATGTGATACGAATAAGTGACTTAGTGGATCATCCTCATTCTAATTAGCATAATTATCTCTTCTACATTTATTTCCAACTTTAATTCTATTTTCTTTCTCAAAATGCCCATACCTATTTCAATGAAAACATTAAATATTTATTTTGTCAAACCTACCTCTTCCTCTTATAGCTAAATATCTTCTTCTACCTCCTCTTACTGTTGTAGCTAAATCTCATCTTAAATCTCCTCTTCTTCTTGGGGAAGTCAAATTTTGGCCTCTTCCTTGGCCCTACTAGTGTTGGCACCTTCACTTTTAAAAATTATTGACGTTGATATACAAGCTTTTTGTTCAATCTCTCCTCATGAGAAATAAAATGCCCAACCAAATGATCACATTCAAGTGTATCCAATTCTTTATTTTCTTTAATTAAAATTACTATATGATTCCACCTTGGTATGGACGTTCTTAACACCTTTACCACAATATCTTCTTTAATATTTTTATGAAGTGTGGCTATTTTGTTTACCATATTTTTCACTCTAACACAATAATCACTTACTCCTACTTCATGTATTCTCATATTTTCAAATTTTCTTTCAAGGGTTTGTAGTTTAACTTTAACCTAGTCACTTTCTTAACAAGATTCCTAAAGGGCCTTCCAAACATCTCTTGCCAAATTTGCATCTACTATTCTAGGAAATAGGATTTTATCTATAGCAGACTATATGTCATATAGAGCCAATGATTTTTTCTTCTTGAAATCTTTATTAGCATATCTATAATTATGTGGCACAATAGCCCATTCTTCTAGCTCCTCATTAGCTTCAAATAGTATCCATAATTACTTTCCTATCAACAAAGTTATCATTTAACTCTAGTAATCATATTATTGTCCATTTATTCTTGAATTCAACGTAAATTTATGTTGGTAACGATCATTTATAAGAGAGATCTACAAAAAAAAATTCTTTCAACCTAAATATTGATCAATATTACACTCTGATATCAAATGAATAAATTTAAAAGAACACCCTTGTTCTTTCTAGCTCAAAAGAAGTAAAATACAACCAATACAATTCAGAATTATAAATGCTTTCATAAACCACTAATTCATTGATAAAATTATAGCTGAAGTATATATAAAATCACAATAATATATACAATAAAAAGAGGTTATATATTCTTTAAATTTAGACATAAAATAACATTGTAATTCTTTGTTTAAATGTTATAGTAGAAAAAAAATAAACACACAAAAAATAAAAATTAAATCAACAATATACCAACACTTAGATTTGGAGAGATAGTCTATAATTGAAGAAAGCAAAAATTTGGATACACTTAAAAATATCAATATTGTTAGCAGCACTCATAACTTGAAACTTCTAAAAATGCTTCTCTTGTTGATAGTCTTGAATTACAACAATACATCCAATTTATGCTTTTACAACAATGGGAAATGAAAGTGGGACATGGAATGCCAAAATTCATTTCCTTTCTTCTTCTCTAACAACCTTTTAGTTTTAAATTTCTCTTTCATTCTAAAATTCAATATTTTTAAAGATTTACGGTTCTCTTTAAGTTTAAAATTACTTTATATATGTGTGTATTTATTATTTTTATGCTTGACCCATTTTGAAAGTAAAATTGATACCAAAAAACATTTGGTCAACAAAATCCATTTAAAAGTTTAAGAGATCAACATCAAATACCAACACTCTAAATAAATAAACCTCAAAAAATATGATTATCTTATGTTACACTTAACATTTTCAAACCTTGCCCTATCATGTCTGTTTCTGCAATTAGGGATCCCTTTATTTTTTGAAGGTCATGCCATGTCATGATTTTGGGCTTTTGTATTATTTCTCATTCTAAAAATTGAACGTCCGCATAAAAAATCCTTTTTATTTCTCTACGTTATTGTGGTCCTCTAAATTTTCATTGTTTCTCATCCTCAAAGTATTCCTAGTTTATTCTTGGTGTACTCATTTGTGAAGGGATTAAATTCTAAATATGAATTTTATTAATTTACAAATTTTAAATATGCATACTAGATACAAAATACAAATTGTTTCAAATGACTTAACAAATTATGGGCTTTTTAAGGTGCCGATAATTTTAATAAAAATATAAAATAATATCTTATGTTGTTTTAGATCCTTATCATCCCTCTCCACCCTAGAAGTATTGGACTCTAATACTTTTACAAGAAAGTGGAAGAAAATATATTACAAGTCCCTCTCCACCATAGAAGTATTCGACTCCAATATTTTTAGAAGCAATTGGAAGAGAAAATATTACAAGTAGAAATGCACAAAAATAAAATCCTGGAAAGTGGTTCAAATAGAAGAGAGATAGAAGGTGTATACAAGTCCCAAGGAGATCACCTAAACTTATATCAAAGGGAGTATCAAAGATAAAACCACATGCTCAAAAAGGTATATCACATGGGTACTCCATGTTTTGGAGTTGTCAACATCAAAACAAAAATAACAAAGCGCCCTTTACAATGTGTAAATGGAATATTTTGTAAAATATGTTTTATTTTCAAATTTCATATGTGAGCCTCCTGCAAAATTTTATTCTAAAGATTTAAAACAAAACATAAATTTTAAAGCTTAAAAAAAAAAATTAAACCTCCTACAAAATTTTGCTCTAAATATTTAAAAAACAAAATGTAAAATTTAAACTTTTAAAATAAAATTTATATGCAGGAATAGAGGAATTAACCCAAGATGCCAAAACAGAGACATTAAATCAAAAAACTGGAATAATTTTTTTGTAGAAGGGAAAGGAAGAGGGATGAATGAAAATATAGAATGAAGAAGAGGGGAGCCCTGGATAATTTTTTTGCATAAGAGAAAGAAAGAGGGATGAATGGATATACAAAATGAAGAAGAGGAGAGCCCCTCATAGGTCAGCGATCTTTCAGCTCTAATACCAATACAAAGGGATTAAATTTTAACTGTGAATTTTGTTAATTTACAACTTCTAAATAGGTTACCAAATACATATTTTGTATCTTCGGTAGAGTAGACATTAGATGTTTTAACTAAGGTCATGCCCAAGGTTCTTTTTTTGTGCATGTAAGAGCTACTTGGGGTAAGTGAATGTCCCTTAAGAGAAATAAAAAATAATAGTATCTCTTTGTGTCCTCATTTAACATTAGGAGATATGTTAGAATATATAGTAGTTAATATTCTCTTGCGGTCATGACCAAATTTTGTATTATATTGTTCATATAATTCCTTTGGGCCTTTATAAATGTTGAAAAGGATATTTTTTGTAATGTTTTATTATTTTAATCCTTAAGGTCAATCTCTTAACCTTGATCTAAAGGTAAGTTGTATTTGGGTATAAATATTTCATCCTACCAACTATTTCTTTATCAGTTAGAGTATAATTATATTCCTTGATAGTAATATTATTTGGTGTCCATGGACACCCCCATATACTATTTGATTTACTCTTAGCAATACTAGTATGTGTTGATTTCCTTTGCTTATGGAAACTACTATGAAATATAACAACTTTGAAGAGTGTAAAAGTATTTTTCTCACTATTAATGAATTTATTTATATAAAAATATAACATCAAGTAATTCAAAAAATTTTCTAATGCATTAGCATTAATTTTACCTTTAATCAAAATTCACATGAAACTTAAAAGATATGGGGGCACCAAATGGTGCTTGAAAATTTATATGTCATATAAAGGAGGATGTTCCCAATTCATAGTAGGGATCCATTGATGAATTTGAGAAAATTTATCTTTCATATTGATCCTCTATTTTGTAAGGGCTTCATTTAGCATCTCCTTAAAAGAATTGACAATCTCAATATTGTTTGTCCTAGCTCCATCAAAGATTAATTGGAATGGAAATATAAATAATTAGAGGGTTCATGCACCAAATACTCAATATTGTGATATCTTGATCTCATATTTATGGATATACACTCATAAGACAAACTACTCTAATTCCCTTGATCCAAAACTAAAAGCTTTAATTTATTGAAAATAAGGAAACACTGTAAAAAAGAATAATAAAGTGATATTATTATAGAAAATTGAGTATAACACAAGCAATTTATGAGAAGTGAGACTATAATATTGCACATATGAATATTTTATTTTTAATTTCTAAATAATAAAAAAACTACAATGAAATAGTATGCTTAAAAAATTTGAATCACATTAGGACTCTAAAAATCTATTTCTCAAATGAGAGGAGTCACTTCTTATTTATAATATTTGGATCTCAAATCCTAATAAATATTATTTTATATTTTCTCATGATTAGATATATTAAGGTAAAATATATCAATGTGTATCTATTATGGTCTTCACAACATGCTTTGATCAATTATAAATTCATTCTCCTAATAAAGTTGTTATGTTAGATGATTAGTATTAGTTTATATTTATTTGTTTTTTTTAATATATTTTATGTAATTCATATGCCCTATATATTTATATACTTATAAGATTCTACACTATAGGGAAATAAGAGATCTTGTTATAGAATACTTTCATTCAATATACTATGAAAGGAGATGACATGGCTTCACCAAATTTAGCATAATGGTTAATTGGAATGTCATTATTTATAACTAGATGAACTTAACTATTCTAAACTTTGAATTGATAAAAATTTATATTGCAATACATTTCTAAAAGAAGCAAGATAAAATCTTAATAACTTTAAGATCTTGGTTTGAAATGGAAGTTGCTCATATTGAGTATAAGAAATTTACATAATGTATAATTTATCCTTTATGCTTATTATTTTCCTATAAAATATTCATTTTCATGTGAGTTATAAGAGGGGCATAATGGGTTTTTAAAGCAAAAGTGTAACACTCTCTAACTTGATATTACTTACCAATAATATGACAAAATCTTTAATCATAATGTAAATGTCATGATGGCTGAATTTATTTGATTGTAAAGAATAATGGAATGAAAATGATAATATTTTGTCCTCAAGTAATATAAAGATCTTGTATTTTTTAATCTTAATGGATATAGTATGAAAGATCTTTTAAACTACTATTGGTCCATTCTAAAATATATACTTAACATTTTTGTTTTACTTCATAATAATTTCTGAATGAGAGATGTAGGTTATTTGATATTTTTTTGGTTGATACATATCTATTACATTGTATTGCAATATATGTTTGATTCATTGAATACTTCTAAGGTTCTTGTATTATTGCTTAGATGGAATGTAATATAACAAAGAATAGAGTGTAATATTATTATTTTTAAAATAATATAATGTCACTTTCAACAAAAAAAAAAAAAAATGTCCTATGCCATATGGGCAATAATAGTATCTTCTCAATTGGATTTTTGTCTTATAAATTACAAGTTCATTATGCTAGTATATTTATGGATTGAAGATGCATATTGAGGACAAGTTGAGTAGAAATTATAATTAATGTAATAATATCTCTACCCTATACAAGATTTCGTATTTCATGTCCCTATATATTTATAAAATGAAGAGGATTGTGGTATTTATCTTTGTAACCTATGAAGGTATTATATAAAGAAATTATTAGCATTTGAGGTATACTTTCCTCCTTGAAAATTGTTTAATATATTTTATATTTTACATATTTTTGATAACTTTATAATGACATGTTTAATTTATGTTTCATATTCTCTAAAGTATTATTTAAATTATTGGATGCTTGGAGATGAAAATTTTAGATAGTATAGTTTATTTTATTTTCAAGAATTCATATTCATTGTTCACATGGTTTTATGTTATGTATGTTGCTAAACAATTTGTAAAGTAAGTACAATGTTTACCAAGGCAACAACACTCTATAGAAGAATAATTGAAAAAATGAAAGAAAATATTAATGAAGCCATACAAGTGGATGAACAAATGAAATATCAACTTAAATGAAAACCCAAATAATAACAAAGACATAAAGAAATATGCTAAGGAAAAATTAAAATACTTATGTGGAAAATAAAGTTATATAGAAACAGAGAACAATATTGAATTTAACCATACACATGATCACCACCAAAAAGCATATATTGGGGTAAACATCAATTGGAGAGTAAAGGTGCTCATGTCCAAACTGTAGACTAGTTGAAACTAAGTTAGATATGAAATAGGTAGATGAAAGAGACCCAAAGAGGAATGAGAGGAGATGATATATAACTGTACCTTTTATATTTTAGTGAAAGTTGAGATAGAAAAATATTTTATCCTAGAATTATGCATATAGTGATATTTGAGCTAGCTATGTTGATAATCTAGCAATGGAATCATTACAAGATTTATTTAAAGAGGAAAAAATAGAAAAATATGAGAATTCATCAACAAAAACAATAGTAAAATATCAACATTACAAAAATAAAGATTTAGTCCAATCTTAAGGTTGATAATCATGATTCTTATAAAAAAATTATCTCATAAACTACTTTTAACATTATGAATATTCAAAAGCTTATATATATATATATTATTTTATTTTATTTTAAAACATAATAAATAAAAATTTAACTTTTATAACTTTTAAGTCATTTCATTACCATTAAAATGTTTAATTAAATAAGTCTAACTAAATCATTAAGAAAAGGTAAAGATAAACGCTTGGAAATTTCTCACTTAAACTAAGCTTTTACAATTACAAAGATAGACCAAACTTTGAATAATGAAATTAAAACATCAAATAGAAAATGCCCTAAATTTTACTAGAAAACAAACGGGAAAAATCTCCGCTGCACGAAAAAGAAAGCAACACAACCTAAAAATTTGTGGCTATTATTTGTTTCTCCAAAATAAAAAATAAAAACGAAGGCTGTATACCCATTCAACCGACACCGTAGAGAGACGTAAGAACAACCAATACTGTACATCTTAAAAAAACTTGATTAGATTGAAGGGGGTTCGAATTCCTTAACACGACTTTGTCCAAATAAGGCAACCATAGGACTGGTTTTTTTAAAGAGGTGTACTTAAACAAAAATAAATTGATAATAACGTTAAAGGTTGTCGGTTGACTGTAACTGCACAGTGTTGTCTGTTGACTGTCTGCTCCACGAAAGATCAAAATTTTGTTAAAATCTAAAATATATATATCAACGACAAGTTTGAACAATTCATGCACAAGGATTTTGAAATCTAAAAATTAGGTGTCTTCCGAAACGTACGCCATCCTGTTTACCCCGGAATCAATTACGCGCATATATCGTACGGAAATGCATCTTACCTGGAGCATTTTGGTGCAGCTTATAGACCCTGTTTTCCTCGTTTACATTATATTGGCCCCAGCTGGTTCATTCTCTTTGGATTTTCTAATGCAATTTGAACCCTAACGCAACAAAGAATAATTATAATCGCCTAAACTGTTTTTCCCCACGTTCTCTCACAGTTTTCTCTCAAAGGCCGCGTCTATCAACACGGACTCTCTCGACTTAATCGCCCTTCTAAGTCTAACCTATTTAATATCACGTGCACCGGCCACAATAATAAATTCCTTAGAAAGAATAGGTTTGTCGCAGAATACTTATTTTAAGCTATTTAGGTTTGATTTCTTAAAAAAAACCGTCTGGTTAACTACTTCTTTTTTTTAATTGTTAACCTCATTTTTATCCTACGAACTAAAGATTCTAAAGGTTCGTGACGAAGGGAAAAAAACACTCCTTTCTTCCTGCTGATTTATAATATTTGTACTTTATGGAGTGCCTCATTACCGTTGCCTGCCATCGCCTTGCTTCACTTTACAATACCCGGAAGAGCGACTTATACAAATACCTTTCACGCCTGAAGATATTCGGCAGCAGACCGGATAAATTGGTAGCATACAGAAAGCATGATACAACGCGGGAGCCATGCGCTTCCGCACCTACTAGATACTATGGTTACCCACTGAGGCCGGAGCCTCGGGTAAATGCCGCCAACCTCGACAGAGGGAAGCAACTTATTGAGATCTCGGATCATCACGACCGAGGTAAATGTATAGGAGAGGCATCCAGGCCTCCTAGGCTCAAGATGGCGAAACAAATTGACCTGGCAGTCACCAGACATGCCGTCCGCCAAGCCCAAATCACGCAGCTTAAGCAAGATCAGTAGCAGCTAGAGCATCTATACCGCCTTACCAAGGAGCGCATTCAGTGCCAAACAGATGAGCTGCTTCATATCCCAGCTGAGAGGGTTCCAACCCCTCACAACCAAAGAGCGGAACCATATGAGAGGCATAATCCCTTGGTGCGAGAGAGGTCTCCTCGACCTTATCAAGTTTTGCCTCCAAGACTCTCTAGACCTGAGAGGGAGGCCACTCCTTGGAACAATGATGGGTACCCTCCACGGGGACCCACCCAGGGTCATAGGACTCTCCCAGAGACTCCTCAAGAAGTTTACGAGGAGTATGAACAAGAAGCAGAGCCGGATGAAACGCCCTACCATGGTGGAGGGATTGCTATTCGACCACCCCCCCATAGGCCTCAAGTCTCCCAAAACCCACAACGAGAGCAAACTAAAGAGGAAGAAATTAAATCTTCCGATGCATACAAAGTGTTGCTAGAGCGTTTGGAGTCTGTGGAAACCAAAGCTTCTGGGCCCCAAAAGCCCACGTTACGCCAACTTCGTAGTCATCCTGTGCATCCGTCAGTGCCTGCACCCCCTTACCCCGAACACTTCAAGCTGCCTCAGTTGGCAGTCTTTAAGGGTGAAGAGGATGCCCAAGAGCATGTGACCAGATTCTTGAGCCAATGTTTTGGAATTTAGGACAATGATGCGTTGTTGCTAAGGAAATTTATAACCACATTCGCGGGCCCTGCCTCGGATTGGTTCACTCAGTTGTCGAAGCACAACATCAATAACTTGGATCAGTTAGTGGATGCGTTCCTCGAATGCTTTGCCTTCAACATCAAGAAGAAGGCGTCACTAAGTGACCTGGCCAGCCTCAGGCAGTAAGAGGAAGAGACCATGGCGACCTACAGGAATCGATGGAGAACTCTGCTTTCTAAGCTACCCTACCTTCCCCCTATGTCCGACCTTACACAAATGTTCTCACGAAGTTGTTTGAGATCGATCTTTGTGCTATTGAGCTGCAGCAATATGCCACCTTAGAGGAAGCTCTGGCGCAAGCCAAAATTATCGAAGAGATCAAGATACAGGATGGCGAGATTGCCAAACCTAAGAAGAAATAATGGAAAAAGAACACAAAAATAGGGACTACACAACAAAAACCCATTGCGGTTCAAGTTTCTATAAATGTCCCTCAGCCTACACAAGAAACACAGCCTCAAAAGGCTAACTATCAGGCAGTGCCTCCTAACAATTATGAAAGAGAAAATCAAAAGCAGGAGCAAAATCAATAGCGTCGCACTAGGCGATAGTACACACCTTATATGGAGTCTAGGGAATCCCTATTTGACCGCTTTTCAATGGTGAACTTGATCACCCTTCCAGAGATTCAAACCATAGATCCTAACACTCCCAAGCCCAAGGGATACATATAGGACTTGTATTGTAGGTTCCACAGGCAGAAGGGACATGCCTTGAATGCATGTTGGAAGTTCAAAGGATTGATACAAGACCTGATTGACAATAAGACATTGGTAGTGGACAACCCCATAGCGGCAAACAACCAGAAGATGGGGGTTTTCAAGGACCCCTTGCCTGCCCATGAGGCATAGGCAAAACCCCTTCAAGTCAATGAGGTGCAACAAAATTGCCCCATGCAAGGGTATGTAGGAATGATAAGCATAGTGACTAGGAACAAGAGATACCCAGGAGTTGCCCCCGAGGCAGCCACACGAGAGGTTCCATTGACGTCACAACCTCAACAACACCCTATGCAACTACCTCTGCCTAGACCCACGACCATGATTCGGACCAAACTCACACAGAGTTTGAGGACCACGTTAGCTAGGCTCTCCATATATGAGCTTATACAGCAATCAGTGCCCCATCGGGAGGCTCTCATGGATATTTTGAAAGCCATCGAGTTGTAGCCCCACGAAGCAAATTCCTTCAACAACTTCGTGAGACATGTCAAATGATGCATGAAGCCAGTCATCACCTTTCGATAGGATGAAGTTAAATCAGTGTCTGATGACATGGCAGATCCACCCCTACACATTATCGCGTGGGTCAACAGGATCCCATATAAGAGGGTGTTGATAGACACTGGCTCGTCTAGTAACATCATTACCACAACAAAATTGAAACATCTGAAGTTGCCAGCCTCTCACATCACGACTTCCACCTATACACTGTGAGCATTCAATGATGCAATATGCTCGATAGTTGGCACAATTGTCTTACCCATTCAAGTAGGACAAAAGATGATACCTACATTGTGCCATATTTTGGAAGGTGAGATGGCGTATAACATATTGCTAGGGTGGCCATGGATCAGGGACATGAAGTGTGTCCCTTCGATAGCTCACCAGTGTTTGAAGTACGCATTTTAAGGGGAAGTACATGTAGTCCCGGTGGACTTAGAACCCTTCAAATATTGCAATGCGGTGCAGTTGATGCTGCAATCAACCCTCCTATCGATGCACTTGGATTTTTAGTTAAATCCATTTAGATAGGGTTCGATGCCACAAGCACCATTGGTGATAAATCCATCAAAACCCCAAATAGGTGCATCTTCATCGTCAGGTCCTTCACCACCAATGCCACCAATCATGGCTAAACAGAAGGAGAAATGGAAGCAAACCTTGGAAGAGGCTCAACCTCTGGAAGAGGCACTACAAACAATATCAACCATCTCTATCGAAGAGATTCCTAGCATAATGGAATTTGAGGCTCCTAGTCCACCCAACATGGAGTGGACTCAGGAAGAGCTTCCATTCCCTCCCTCTCAATTGCCAACAATTACTGTTGAAATGGCTAGTACGGGCCTAGGGGAGTATCTGGTGCGGAATGTTGTAGCAACAACCATGCTAGAGTCCATGCAATACATGGGGAGACCTCGCCTCCCTATCGGTACAATTGTTCCTTTAGGCTACCCGCGAAACCAGACAAATTTTGTGTATGGGGGCCTTGATCATGGTACTGAGCCATGCATGCAAGAGGATGAGGATGAAGAGCCTTTTGCAAAAGATGTCAACTATCTGTTTAACCCAAACATCGCTTTGAGATATCTCGGACAATGCAATTGGCATGGATACGGGCTAGGCAGGTATGAGCAAGGAGTGTGTGTCCTTTGCCAGCCAAGATACCAAATGCCTTATGACAAGTCGGGTGTAGGGTTCAACCACCCCGTGCCCTTGGACATCTTGGTGGAAAATATGCAATGCCTAGGGATAGGCAACAAGGGTGGATTGGCATTGGATCCTTATGCCAACCCAAACACAACATATACATTGGGGGATTACCTCCCATGGTCAACAACCACCCTTGTTAACTTCAATAACCATTCTCCTTTTCTAGAGAGAGGCAAAAGTTTGGGGACTCACTTTCAAGGAAGATACAAATAGTGTCAAGAGGGATCTTCGAAGGATGAATCAGAATATGAACCAACATCATATGATCCCTTCGAATTCGATAGTGATCACTCACAAGTGATTCCCATGAATAATTGTCAAGCGAGCCTCTTGACAATGTTCCCTCTAGAGGCTCCAAGCGAGCCAGTGCCACGTCAAGAGAATCAGGTCACCCCGTAGAGAGTGGAACAACCACAATAGGGCCAGATTAATTTACTCAAGTAGGATGAGCGTGTAATGCCTCAAATAGTTGTTAGATCCAACGAGGGATTTTGGATCTTTGATAGTGATTACAAAGATGAAACAGAAATGACATATCTTAATCATATGCGATAGAGGCTGCAACCATACCCCTTGGAGATTAACGACGTATTTGAATAGATGGGCATAGTGCCAGGACATGAGTGGTACGTAGACCCAATGGGGTGGGATCAAGTTTTGGATCCACCGCTCTAGGTATATGAAGAGCACCTTCCACTCTGATATCCTAGGGTGATATCAGTGTCGAGGGCAGACTCTGTCCTCCTATTAGCACTAGGGATGATCCATTCATGCCAGTACCCCTAGAGCCAGATCCAAAGCATAGAGAACATCGAGAATGTTTGAGTCATCACACCTATGGTAATGGAGACCAAAATCATTTCATCCACATGATCTCCATTGACTTAATCGCACCCATCCACAATCTGGCTGATCCAACATGGTCCTTGCATCTAGACATAGATGCCATTGACTGGGATCATGTCAATTCACCTCCATCCCCATCAGAGTACTGGCCTTTCGATAAAATACTTCATTTTACCCCAAGGACAACTCAAGATATCTTTCATGCTAAAGAGGAACCCCAGGTTCCCAACATAGATTTAAACTCAGCAAATGATATCCATTCGATCCCAACTCCACATCAGTTGGAGGATGGATCCCACATGTCGATCAAGGAGACGATTAACATAGACATTGGCTTGGATCCAATGAATCCACAGATTATCAATCTAGGGGTAAGCTTATCCCCTGAAGAGCAAGTCGACTACATTTCCCTTCTCAAAGAGAAGAAGGAGGTTTTTGCATGGTCATATAGAGACATGCTGGGGCTAGATCCACAGCTAGTCACGCATAATCTAACACTTGATCCGAAAATCAAGCTAGTTAAGCAAAAACTACGTAAGATGCACCCAACAGTGGCCTTGATGGTCAAAGAAAAATTGCAAAAGCTGTTGGATGAACAGTTTTTCATTTCCGTGGATTATCCGCCATGGCTATCCAACATGGTGCCCGTCAAAAATATTGACAGGAGGATTCGCATATGCACTGATTTTCAAGATCTAAACAAAGCGAGTCCTAAGGATGATTTCCCCTTGCCAAGCATCGATGTGTTGGTATATGCTATAGTAAGTCACAAAATGTTATCCCTCATGGATGGTTTCTCAGGATACAATAAAATTCGTATCAATCTCGAGGACCAACTAAAAATGATGTTCATAATGCCTTGGGGGACATTTTGTTATAAGGTCATGCCCTTTGGCCTTAAAAATGCTGGCACAACCTACCAACGTGCCATGATGTACATCTTCCATGATTACATGCATAAAACTTTGGAATATTACATGGATAATTTGTTGGCCAAGTCTCTTTTGTGCCCAGATCATCTCGATGACTTAACCAAGATCCTCGATCGCATCATGGAGCATAAAGTCATACTGAATCCTAAGAAGTGCGTATTTGGTGTCACATCTGGAAAACTCTTGGGTTTCATAGTCTCAAAGCGAGGCATCGAAGTGGACCCAAACAAATTCAAGGCAATCCTTGAAATGGTTCCCCCAACTACCATTAAGCAGCTCAAAAGTCTGCAAGGAAAGGTCACGTCGATTAAGCGCTTCATAGCGCAGTTATCTGACAAGTTCTAACCCATGAACAAATTATTGCACAAGGGGGTAGCATTTCACTGGGATGATGAGTGCTAGTAAGCTTTTGACAACATCAAACAATACTTGGCTTTGCCCCCAGTATTGTCACTACCTAGACTAGGAGTGTTGTTCTACTTATACATCTCAGCTACTGAGGTGGCACTGGGCGCCATGCTAGCCCAAAAGAATGAACTTCACAAAGAATAGGCTACTTACTATCTTAGCCACACCCTAGTCAGTTATGAACTTAACTATGCATACGTCGATAAACTCTGCTTGGTAGTGGTGTTTGCTACCAAAAAGCTATGCCACTACATGTTGAGCAACACTACATATGTTGTGTCTAAGGAGAATCCATTGTGGTACATGATGAGTCGTACTTATCACAGTAGTCGCATGATGAAATGGATCATGTTGTTGACAAAATTTGACATAGAGTTTATTGGAAAAAAATCCATCAAAGGACAAGTCATAGCCAATCAACTAGCAGAGGCTCCTCTCGAATAAGATCAACCTTTGGTCATAGAACTACCTAATGATGGGGTCTTCCATGTCTCAGAATCGCCAGATTTTGATGAGCTTGAGTCACAGGCTGACATAACCCTATTTTTTGATGGTTCTAAATGTGAGCAAGGTGGTGGTACGGGAATAGTATTCTTCACACCGCATGGCACTCCAATGCCCCTGTCATTTGAATTAAATTTCCCATGCACCAACAATAATGTAGAGTATGAAGCCTTGCTCATAGGTCTTCAGATAGCAATCACCATGAACATCAAATGACTAAACATCTTGGTGATTCGTTGTTAATTATCAATCAATTCAAAGGGGTATTCCAATGCAAATGCCCAGTTCTACAGGCTTATAAACCCCTTGTGGATGAATTCCTAGCAAAACTTGAGTGGTACGACATCGAGGCACTCCCTCGATCATCAAATCATTTTGCGGACACTATGGCCTCCTTGGGGTCACTAATCCCACAAGACCTTTCTGGTGATATGACAACCATTCAAGTCAAAACACTATTGCAATCCACGATGGAGCATGCAAGCTCTGACTTGACGCTAGGAATCCACATGATCTAGATTGAACCATCCTAGGATAAGTTCTCTCGAATCCACAATCATCTGAAACGTTCCAACTGGGGGTCCTTGTTCTCCCCTACTCCCATTAATAGCAACACAATGCTATTCTTACAAGTTCTCTCCTGCTTAGCATTTTCTAGGGATGAACTTCACTAGGGATTGGTTTTTCATACCTTCGAGGCTTCTGATCAGTAGGATTGGTATTTACCCATTAGGGACTACCTCAAGTTAGGTAACCTCCCGCTTGGATTGATGCATGTCGCAAAACGAGCATTCAAGCAGAAAGCGGCAAAGCATGTCTTATTAGGAGACATTTTGTACCATCATAGCTACGAAGGAATCCTCCTTCATTGCTTAGACCAACAAGAGTCCACTTGGGTGATCACCCAAGTGCACAATGGTACAAGTGGTGGCCACTTCAGTGGTATGGCCATCGCAAAGTGCATTCTTCACATGGGCTATTATTGGCCATATTTAGAGCGAGATTTTTGCGCATATGTTAGGAAGTGCATGAAGTGTCAACATCATGCCAATTTGATGCACATACCTTCCTAGGCCTTGTAGATAGTCCTGTTTGCTTGGCCATTTTCACAGTGGGGCTTCGATCTAATTGGAAAGATCTCCCCTACATCGTTAGGCCGTCACATGTTTATCATAATGGCCACAGAGTATTTCACCAAGTGGGTGGAAGCAGTTTCGCTTACCTCTACGACAGGACCCCGCATTGTGGAGTTCATTTTACATAACATCATATGTCATTTTAGTATTCCATCCAAAATAATCTCGGATAATGGGACGTCATTTAAGAACAAATACGTACGTGATTTTACCACAAAGTACAAAATTCAGCATAGTTTTTTGACACCCTATTATCCGCAGGCAAATGGGCAAGTAGAGGCGTCAAACAAAATGCTAGTTGCCATACTTAAAAATACCGTCGCAGATAGTCATAAGGATTGGCACATCCAAATCACACTTTCCCTATGGGCTTATTGCACTAGCATTCAGACGCCCACTGGGGCAACTCCATTTTTGCTCATGTATGGCTCCGAGGCAGTCATGCCTCTCGAGTTGGAAATTCCTTCCCTACGCATATCAATGCAAGAGTTCATCGATGATGATGCTACACGGTAGACCCAGTTAGACAAGCTTATGTTGCTTGATGAATGACAAGTTAATGCTCTCAAGAATTTATGTATCTATCAAGAGCGACTTAAGAAAGCTTACAACATGAAAGTTCACTTGAGGGACTTTCGGATTGGTGACTTGGTCTTAAAAGAAAACCAAAAGAACTCTAGTTTGCCATCCCACCTAAGGGACAATTTCATGGAAAATTTGTTAGGTCCATATGTAATTGATAGCAAAATAGGACCCGGGATGTACTGGCTAGCCTCTCTTGATGGAATCAAGGAACCAGAACCCTTGAACATCAGTAATTTGTGACCATTCCATATCTAAGAGAGTCATATCCCAAAATGCTCCAAGGATTCCTACAATTGCTTGGTCAATCCCAAAATGCTCCAAGGATTCCCACAATCCCTTGGTCAATCCCAAAATGCTCCAAGGATTCCCATAATCGCTTGGTCAATCCCAAAATACTCCAACTATTCCTACAATCGCTTGGTCAATCCCAAAATGCTCCAAGGATTCCTACAATCACTTGGTCAATCCCAAAACATTCCAAGGATTCCTACAATCACTTGGTCAATCCTAAAAAGCTCCAAGGATTCCCACAATCGCTTGGTCAAAAATAAGAAAATTCAAAAACAATAAAATCATCAAAAATAACAAAAATTTGCATCTCATTTCCAAGCATGCTCAAACTCATCATCTTCATCTCACAAAAATCAATCCATTAAAAATACAAAAATATGTAGCTGCATTAAGCATCACATACATACATTGCATATTTGTGGTCATATAGGTCAAAGGCACCATAGACTGTAATTACTTTGCTAGTCCATCTTGTTCCACATTTCTCCATTTTATAATCCGTCCATCAAAAATAAATGTTGTTCACTGCTTTCTACCATACTAGAGTCAGTGGTCTTCTAATGTATCAAGAGTTTTCATCTTTCAGTCGTCACGTAGCTTTCTAGCCACGTACTATACCAAGTCAGATAGATTTCATGAAGGTAGAGTTCTACTTGGATCACACCTTGTTACGTAGCATCCCAACACAAATTAAAACACATAAAAATTCCCAATTTGTATGAATGAAAGATGAAACCTGCATAGCAATCCAGGTCACCATAAGCGAAACGGTTATCTTGCTCATCCCCCTGTGCAAATGACCCCAAGAATGCTAAGACTTGGCAAAAGGACAAGCATCTTCCCTACCCAATTCCCCAAGAATCCCACATTCTCAAAAGTTGCAAACATCAAAATTTTGCAAAAATTCAAAACTCCAAAAATTTGACATCACCACCAAAGTGCATTCATCAAAAGGCACATACTATAGTGATTCTTATCACTCGAAATTCAAATCCCTTACTCAAAATAAAAATATATAAAAATAAATAGTGATTTTTATCACTACGAAAGAGCAAGTATCCCAATACAATTGAAGAAAATAAGGGAGTCAAACTTGAATCCCTGGAACTCTCAAAATTTTGACAGGTCATGAGGCAACCACCAATACCGGTTTGGTCGATAGCCTATCGGTCACTGGTGGTAAACCTATTGCATGACGATATATCTGTCACATTAACTCATGTATAGATCAATGTTTGCATGTGGATGAGCTAGCTTATGGTATCCTAGATAGCACCATAGATTAATCTGACTAAATACAACAAAGGAGTTAGTGGAGCTAATTAGGTGATCCTCAGTACGGGTTTGGTTGACAGCCTATCTAGCACTGGCAGTATCCTAACAAATACCACACAAATGAACTCAATTGCACACACAAGGATGTGAAATAGCTTGGTCAAAGACAAGTCTCCTATCTGGCACTGGCAGTATTCATACCTTGTTCAAAAGTCTTGTAAGATAAAGTACAGTCGTGGCTAGTTAGTTAAAATTGTCTGAGTCTCAGAAAACATTAGCTACATTTCTAAACCAACTGTGCTATCATTCATCCTCGCATTTCCATCAGTAATCGCCAAAACACAAAAGTCCTAAATAGTCTATGGTGCTCTTGCCAAACAACACAAATTCAATTCATCCATTACATTTGTATATCCTAAAAATTTAAAAACATTTTGCATTCATCATAACATATGCATCCATCAAAATAAATTAACATGCATACATCCATACTCATCAATCATCATGCATAAAATCAAATCATCACTCGCATAAACAAAATAAAGTCATCTGTATATATCATCAAAATTCTCGCAGGCTACAATGAACTAGTCCTGTGACCCCACAACAAAAAAAATCCAAAATCTCAAAAACCCCCAAGCCTAGGGCATCGACCACCATGATCATGTAGGATCGGTGTGACGGGAACTACCCCCCGTGGTGTGGGTACTATGGGACCCCTTAAGGTGGCTACTGCTAGCCCCCGCATCATATCTGCATACCCCCTCCCTCATCCAGTCACCTGCAATGAGATGATGCTGACTGCTCAGTATCACTGCCCCTCGTTCGACATGACAATCCACCTCCTGGGGGCTTAGGTAACCACCCACGAAGGCGGATAATCTCTCCCTCCATATCCATCCAATTCTGAGACCAATATATCTCCCACCACAACCACTCTGCCTCCCATCGACGGTAATAAGCTACTGCATTGTCGTGCTATGCCAAAACCCTATCCCTATTGGCCAGCTACATTTGTAGGAGATCCCTCTCTCATGTAGCATTAGTACCCCCATCCTATCGATAGTAAGCCGCAAATGCATTCTATCGCTCTGCCAGCTATATGCACAGGAGATCCCTCTCCTACAGCACATCCCCCAACTCCTCATCGTGCCTCTGCAACAGCCTCCCCATCTGTGCATTCTCAATGCGTAACCCAGACTCAGTGTCCTCTACATCCACCTGAGGCATGGGTATCTTTGGAATAGCAGCTTGCTCTAGCTCCCACTGCTCTATGATGTCCTGCATCTTTGGCTAATCTAGAACCCCCAAATCCACATCCTCATCCTCCACCTCCACCATGTTTGTATCCTCCCAAGGAGCTCCCAAATCATCTCCTAGTGCCTCGACACCCTCCCCGCCCGCTGCTACCACCTTCGTGCCTCCCAGTGGCCCCTCTCCCCGCCATCGCCATAGTACCCACCACTGGTCGTACTCTATAGTAGTCCCAATGTCATCCATGTTTGGGACGTCGATCACCAGGTCTAAATCCTCGCCTAGTGGCACGATGACTGGTCGGTCCAGAATTCTCTTGTCCCCCTAGCATTGATAGACCATGAGCTGACCAGGAAACCCCTGGCACACCCTAAACTATCATGTCACCCGACTATAGGGGAAGAACTCATGCTTGGTCCCATGCCACCCAATCAGCCATCGCTCCCTACGTACCCATCGGAGCCACTCTCCAACCTCCAACCAGGCTGGATAGTCCCGATAAGGGTGCCAAAACACCTCCCCTAGAGTAAGCCAAGTGAGGGCATCGACATAGTGCCCTACGACACCTACCCACCATTGACTCTGTCCCTGCTCCCTAGACCACCGCCACAAAACCGCATAGCCTATATCCTTGTCCTCCATCTCTGTTCGAGTCATCCACGGTAACTCGACTGGTCTCTCCACTGCTATGTGCTACCAAGACTAGCTCTACAATAGATAGCTATAGCTAATCCCCTTCCACCTCTGACAGTGGACCTTGTAAAGCTCACCATAGAGCTATGCCAATAGCATATGTACCCACCTCATGATTAGCGGTGCCTCCGTCAGGCACTCTACCAATTGCCAAACCAAATCCAGCAGGTTCCATGGGAACCTTGCACCTAACGAGTCAGGGAGCAGCATGTTGGAAATGAGGCCCATGAGTACTGCATGCCTCACTCCCAACACCCCTCTCTCAATCCACCATCGGACTAGAATCCTGCAAATCTGGCAGTCACCCTCTGCCCTCTCCACTGGATCCTCCACACCTAGTTCCTCCCCATGCCTGAAGCATTGTATCAGTACAGCTATCCGTTGATCACATGATGACATTCTGATCGACAATCCATCTATCAAAAACCATAAAAGCTGATAGACATCCTCCAAGGTCACTGTCATCTCCCCTATTGGGATATGGTAGGTGTTGGTCTGGGGATCCCATAGATTGATCAGGGCCATCAGATAAGCCCAATCCTTGACCACAGGCTCCAGTCGATCCAGCTGCTTGAGCCCAAGGGCATCAAGCCACTCCCAGTTAGCCACAGTCAGCACCCCTCGTGCTTCATCAAAAGTAGTAGGTACATGATACCGGCTCTTCACAACCTGTAAAAGAAAACAACACAAAAACATTACAATCATAAAAAAAACTATACAACAATAACATGAATATACAGCATTGCCTACCAATGTACAACAAAAAAAAAAACAAAATTGAAAAACATTAATTTGTCAGCCCTAGGGTTTTTAAACTCTAACTGATTAATTAATCACAAAAACAATTACAAAACAACAAAAAGAAAAGATCAATTGTCAGTCCTAGGGTTTCTAATCTTAACTGATAAATTCAAAAACAAATCAAAATTCACAAAAAAAAAAATTAATTTGTCAGCCCTAGGGTTTTTAAACTCTACCTGATTAATTAACAAAAAAAAAAAAAATAGTTGTCAGTCTTAGAATTTTTGTATTCTAAGTTAAAATTGACAAAGTCTGCACAAAAAAAATAAAATTAAAATAACAATTTTAAACCTAGGTTTTTAACCTACATTTTAAAACTGACCAGCTCAACCTAAGAACTAGGGTTTTACGCTCCGTTTATCCTAGGGTTTTAGTTAAAAGTAAAATAACAACTCTTTACCTAGGTTTTAACTATGTTTGTCATTCAGTTGTAAACTAAGTCTTGGTTGTGTTCAGCTCAGTTTTAGGGTTTCAATTTTAAATTTTAGAAAACATCATCACAAAGAAAATTAAACAAAGCACTTGCAGTTTAAAACGTATAACAAAAGCAATAACGCTAGGGATCACTTACTGGTCTCGCTTCAGCTCCGCCGCTCGATCCGGTTTGTGCACTCATGATGTCAAGAGAAATTCGGTAGCACTTCACTTAGTAGAATTAACCTCCTCCCCAAAGCTCCAAATCGCAAGAAAATTCAAATACAAATGAGCCCAAACCCTAGTTTTGGCCTTTAAATAGGCCTTTTGAGCTTATATTCATTCTCCCTAGGACGAGCGCTCTGGTTAGCACTCGTCCCACCCTGGGATGAATACTAAGCTGGTATTTGTCCCACCCTAGAACAAATTCAGGGCAAAAATATCAAAAAACAACAAAAATTGAACAAAAATGCACCAAAATAGCTAATAAACTTGCCCGATGAGAGTTCTTTGGAACTTGACATTCCGAGCCTGCAAAATAGATGTCGGGGTCACAAATCCTTGCTATCCTATTCCCTAAGAAGGCTACCATAGCTAGACTACTCCACAGGAAGACGGATGTTTGAGAATTTCATCCCCAAATGGTGTCAGCAAAAGGGTAAAAAACCCACCCAAAAATAGCAATAACATTGTCGAACGAATGTGCCTTCATGCTTGACATTCTTGGAATCTAAAAGAGATGTTGGGGTTATAAATTGTCACTATCCTACTCCCTAAGAATGCTACCGTAGCCATACCGCTCCACGGGAGGATGGATTTTTGCCAATTTCAGCTCCAAAAAGCATCGCAAAAAGGGTTACCACCCACCAAAAATAGGTCTAAATGTTAGAAAACTGCACACACTTAACGCCAAAACATATAAGGGCACCCTCACACAAGTCATCTTGATTCAAGTGACTCGTCGCTTTTCTCATGAAGGTCATTCCCTCATCGATTCGTCGCTTGAGGGAGTAGTCACACTTAGTCACCAATCAAAAAATACACACCAAATTAAGGAAAATGACATGCATTCAAAGAATCATTGACAAATAAAATTACGCTCCTACTTGGGGCAGTAAAAAAGCAATAATCACAAATTGATCAAATCACTTGGCATTTCTTGAATCATGAACTCAAGGTTCTCATAGACAAAAGGTTACACCCTTTGCCTATTCATGATCAATCAATGTCCAAGATCAAGTAACACCTCACCAAAAAAGGTTAACACTTGAGTTAAGTTCCTTCGCTCGTTAGAAGAAAGGATTCAAGAATGCATGCCCTTTCCATACTTGGGGCATCAAAAGTTGGTTAGGTTACTGAGAAACCCTAATCATTAGTGCTTTGGTTATCTATTTTTGCTCGACACTGCGCCATGCATAGTGCATCCCAAAAAGGGGCATCTATAGACACCAAAACAACACCAATCCGATTATGTGACTGCAAAAACTGATCGCTTTGACACACACAACCCCAAGGGCAGCCCCCAGAGGTCAAATAGTGGTCCTAACCACTCTCACAGCAGTTTTGAAAGGTCAGAGATCAATTTGGCACCTTTAGCCACTTTGCTCAATATCCGTTCCACCTTGGGATGAATTCCAACTAGGATTTGTCCCACCTAGGGACGAATTCTAGATTCACCCCGGGGTGGGGCGAATTGCAGGTTTGACGGGAAAAAAGTCAAATCTTGACAAATGGCAGCTCAGATCCACCACTCAATGCTTCCTTCATCGCATGGGAGTATGGGTGAGCATTTTCGAGTGTTAGGGGCATTTGCAAGGTTAGTCATGAAGTCCCTATTCAGGGAGTAAACTCCTTCCACCTCGGAAGGCATGATTACCAAGTGGCGCCTCTGCATGCCCATTTCAAGAGACCTCCAAGTCTATAAATTGGTGAGTTTCCTCACCCCAAAATATGGATATAAGTAGCATTTTAGAGCAACAAAGTGTTGTCATTTTATTTATACACCTCACACCTTTTGGATTTGCGCATTTCACATCCTTGATCTCCTTTAGAGGGGAGGTCATTGGGTGACTATTGGGAGGATGAATCTCGATCCCAAAACCTAAAATTTGGCCACAATATCCCACCAAATTTGTCGACAATACCATACAAGATGTTTTGGACCCATCCCAAGTGGATTGGTGTTGAAATCAGGCCTCAAATGGCAGGTGGCCTTCCCCATGGGCGCCCCCTCCCACACTGCCACAATCCTAATCGCCCCCTTTTGGAGGGATGGGAGTTTCATGGCATATTTGCTTTCTTTCATTTTTGCATTCAATTCTATGATGGTTAAATAGGTTGTCATTCGAATTTCGTCTTGTTTTGAGCAATTTTGATCATATTTCTAGCTTTGTTCACTTTTACTAATCTGCAGGTAGCATCATCAAATTCCCATTTATGGAGGCCAAATTATGAAAATCTGACCATCTAGGTCTTCCAAAAATGCCTCCAATTAGTTAATACCAAGTTTGTAGGTCTTTTGGAGCTTCCTAGGTAGGACATTGGGACAGTATCTTTTTGGTGTTTTGTTGTAGGTGAATTCGTCCCACCCCGAAGCGAATTCAAATTTATGAGGAATTCCTTGACTGTTCTTTTTGCAAAACTTTCCTGGTGGTATCTTGATGCTCCTGTCAATTTTTTAGAGCATTTGGATCTGTTTTAATCTTAGTTTAATTCATTTTTCTCATTCACTTATCATAGGCTTGGGGATTGCATGCTTTGTTTCATCTGCAGGTGCTACTGACAATTTCTTGTTCTTTTGAATGTAGGGTTCGAACATCAAAGGAGCAGAGAGGAGTAAATACTCATCATTCCAAGCGGTGGTGACATTTTGGTCTGCCCATTTTACATGTGGGCATGCCAAATAAGGAAAGGCACCCATGGATGTAACAAGAACT